>JAXGGA010002627.1:0-117916 GCA_038373865.1 Uloborus plumipes | reverse complement strand
TTTTAAAACCAAAATGTCGGATATAAGTTTCTTGTCCATTCCGCTCAATACCTGTTAAGTTTTCAGTCAGACAAGAGTAGTGCTGCCGTAGTAAAGCCTGTTTACTGATCCTTTTTAATTCAGATAGATTCAATATTCACAAGTCAAAAACTCGACTTAAAATGGTTCAAATTTTCAATTTCTTTTTAATGTGAAAAGTGGCTTAATGTATTTGCTTATATCCTCATCGATTTCATGAGCAAAAGTTCTTGTTTTTCTCACAGTTTGCCATGTAGTCATCCTGTAGTTCTAAAGCAAGGAGAAAGAGAGAGCGCCTCAACCGCTCCGTTCAGTCCCTGTAAAGTTTGCATTCTGACAAAAGTTGTGTTTCCGTAGTGAAGCCTGTTTACCGATTCATTTTAAACTAAATCTGAGCCGATTATCCGCGAAGGTCTCGGAAAAAAATTGTTTTTTGTTTGTAAATTTTGCTTTTTTGTTCGTAAATTTTGTTTGTTCTTGACTTTTCTTACCACAGAGTACGGTGTACTTCATCCAATAAATTATTGTACCTGGGCGTTATCGTAAGTACCTCTTCTTTATTGATCTTATTTGAGAATCTCAAATACAAATAAATTTTAATGGTGTACCTATCGTCGCTGTTTGTACGTATCACGTTTTAAGTACAATTCAATTATTTTTAAGCAAAAGACATTTTTTATCTTTCTTACCCCTTATCTTATGCTTTTTTCGTATTATCCGCAATACCCGTGCCACCAAATTCCGCGGATAATCAGGAGTACACTGTACTGAAAACACAAAAACACGATTTAAGAAGTTTTTTTTATTGAGTTTCATTCAAATTAACAGTACTTACTTGGAATGAAAAATATTGTTTTCTAGATTACTAACCATTTCTAGCAGCGTTTACATTTGGCTCATGGCACAGGGATACAACTTCACGACTTTGCCAGTTTCAAGAAGTCCTACCCTATTCTTACAGTAGCATTAACGAAATTTTACTAACACGCAAAGATAATTTTTAACTCAGAACAATGAGAGCTTAGCAAAGTGCATTCAACTGTATATCAAAGAGGATTTTTTGAAGGATAAATAACAACAATAATAATAATTAGTAAATAAAAAAATACTAGTTTAAAGTTCAATCTTATAAAAGTATGTATTAAGTTTGTTAGACCTCATTTAGTTAGACCTTATATTTAGTAACTTTTGCAATAGTAAAAATTTAACGCAAGTGTGAGTGTTTTTTGAAAGTATCACTTTTAGCTCCAGTCAGGATGCGCATTAAATTTTCGTAGGTTGACTGCAGAATGAATCACTAACCACGAGATGCACTGTAAATATTAATAATTATAATGATGATAATGATGTTGGCGTCGATGATGACAACAATGGGAATTATAATAACAATAATAATAGAATTGTTATTATTAATAATAATGGCAATAATAATAATAATAATTATTATTATTATTATTTTATTCATTTATATATTTTTTTAAGTTAATATTTAGGAAATTTTAAATTAAAAAAAATTGCGAAGAAATATTTTGACTTTTTAAAATAAAAAAAAACATGGAATGTGTCTTTTTTTTTAATTGTTCAACTGCATGCGATGATCTAGAGAACTATAGATTTGAATAAAAGGGATTACTTGTCTAGATTTTATGTTTTAATCTCTGCTGTTAATTATCGTTAAAAATTGTGAAGAATGCGCTCCTAACGCAAGCGTAATAATGCATAGCATAGTAATGGTGAACATTGGAATAACATTTCTCCGCTGTGATTCTGTACATAAAAAACAACACCATACACAAAACAGGAACGGCTCCCACATCCCCTAAATGTATTTACAAACAAAGGTAATGAAAACAAGCCATTTCGACCAAACTGAAGCCTACCAAATGCTCTTCGCTGCTTATTGCACAAAGAGAAACATGTTCCCGTTTTCCGTTCACGTACTCGAAGCACGGGGATGCCGGAGAGCCGGCACGCACTTAAAATGCCACCAGCCATATTGCGACAAAGAGGGGGGGGGGGTGCAATCGGGGTCGTCCTTGTTTTTGGAAACGCCGGCGAATTTCCCACCTAATCAGTTTAAGCCTCCCACTAAAGAAAAGGACGCGAGAAATCAAATTCATTTGCAGCCATTGAGAGAGTCAATTCAATTGGACGAGGGTGTTAAGTGCGAAGGACCCCAGATTTTATTTTCTCTCTCCCCAAGAAACAGTTTTAACCCCGTAAATAGCTCCTTCCGGGGGCTTCATTTTAAGCAAATGCCCGGTGACAGGTCGGATTGTTGAAAGGACCCGACCCTTTGGTCGAACGTTTCGGGGTTGCCGCTGACAACAACATTTAAGGAGACAAGGGCTCTCGTGGCGCTTTTATCCCGACGCCAAACATTTAATGCAGTTGCTTTCATTCTCAACGAGCAGTCCATGTAAACATCTCAGGATTTTTTGTTACAAGAAAATATAAATAAACCTACTCCACGCAATATCATATTGCCACTCACATGTAATCCTGGAAAGTATTTAAATGTCTATATCTATGACTGGTTAAACGAGTATTTCAAGTGAGCAACTTAATCTGAAATAGAATTCACTAGTATTCAGCTTTTGCTGTGTTCGAGTATAACAGCGAGATTTAGGGGGCGGCAAACTTTTAAGTTCTATTCAGGATTGAAAACAAAAAAGTGTTACACAATTTCAACTAAACTATTAATGAAAAAACTTGCCTTCCATAGAAACGGCTCATTTAGCTCTGTTTGGGACTCAAATCAATTTCAATTAAAATATTACTCAATTTCAATTAGAGTATTGTGGATAACTTGCCTTTCCTTTAATCGACTATATTCTCTGATAGCAGTAGAAGCCATAAAAACCAGCGACGTAAACTGGTAACTGTATAAAAAACCAAGGAAAGATGCATATGATACCATTTATCTAAAGCAAACATTTAGTCAAGTGAATAGATTTAGCAAAATAGCCAAATGAACTGTGTATGTTAACCTGAAGGAATGACATCGGCGAATGTCAACAATTCTTTCAAAAAACATTTATTCCAATAAATGGATACTGCAAAAGAGCAGATTGAAATGTATACGGTACCGTGAGAAGATCGACATCGGAGAACGTTAACTTTCACTATGTTCATGTTGATAGTCACCGGGAAATATTAACATTTACCAGATTTCAATCTTACACAATTATCATACGCCCACATTGTAGATTCTTGCTAAGCGAAAACCTTTTGCACATTTGATTTCTAGTTAATTCCTTAATTCGTCTGAGACCTAACCATCAGAGAAAAAGGAGCTGCTTACTACGTCATTGTTTCCTTAGCTATTAAAATCGATAGTGCATAGTGATTTCAATAGTTGAGGAATCAAAACATGCGTGAGTCCTGAAATTAATTATAGAACCAACATTTACCTTAATCACTTTTCAATTTCTATACTTTATTCTTACACTAACGATCCATACCTAATTTCGAGACCGACGTTTCACAAGTAATTTCGCTACATCATACAACTGTAACGTTTATTTCAGAAACTAGCCTAGCGACAATCTCTAAAAATACGAAAAATCATTTTTTCGTATCCCTTATTTTAAAATTTTTTAATGAGGATGTTAAATCTCTAAATAAAGGTTCATTCAAAACTCCTACCTGTCAGAAACAGACCCCAATTCCAGCATATAGACATAAAACGAACAATGTATTGAACTAGACATAAACATATAGACAGAAACAGACAACACGCATAAAACAGCACAGAACATAAACAGTAAAGCAAACTCGGCATGGCTGGGTGATTCTCCAAAAACCTGGCATTTTCGACTCATAAACTCTATAAAAATAAAAATGCTTAAAAAAATCTAAAAAAAATCATACTTACTCTTTGTTAGGAGCTTATTAAGAGAAAAATAGAAAGAACTCACTTTAAGTATGCTACACCCCAAAAAAAGGGGGGGGGGTCAATTTTTTCAAACCGAGAGAGTGACAAGAAGCACTAAGCGAGCAAACAAATGAATTTTATCAAGGATTATCAGAAATTTTACAACAATAACGAGGAAATAACTTCAACATGAATGAAAAACTATGTTTATTGTGGACAAACAAAACTAATTTACAACCTCCTTAAACCAACACTGTTTTAAGAGATTCAGCATCCGACAAATTTAATATTTATATGAAGAAAGAGATTTACAATCATAAAATAAAGTTCAAATTTTTCTAAATGAATGCTTTTTATAATAAATGAGACTCTTTTTTAATATTTTAGTCGCTAATTTATGTAAGACAAGATAAATAGTAAAAAACTTTATATGTAATACCGTAAAATATAACCCCATGGTATTCATTCTCAAAGAGCACGATAATTGTAATTTCAATTAATATTGTAATTTTTGTGAAATTATTTACTTTTAAATGAAAAATAAAAATGGTAAATAACGATTTCCTTTATCAGACACCTCCCAATAAGGAACATAACTGTCGATTCTGTTAAAAATTCGTCTGAAAAACAAGAAATAAATAACTAAATAAAAGAATTATTTTAGTTACATTTTTTAATTTATCATCTGCCAACTTTTTATCATAATCTTAGTTCTGAACTAATGTTTGGTAATTAAATCCATCTATTCTACCGGATGTTTTACCAGTGCTTTAAAAGTAATGCTAGAGTGACATTTTTTTTTTTTTTCGGTAGGAGAGGGACATTTTATTTTGCTCCAGGAGAGGGACATTTTAATCAAAAAGGCTGATATTTCTATGCGAAATTATATAGAAGGTAAATAATGGTATTTTTTTTCTTCTGTCCTCTTAACTCAATTACACACTGCAGGCAGAATTATTATTTTTATTTTATTTAGAACAGAAATGTTGGCCAGGAGAGGGACATCGAAAATGTTACATACCTCATTTTGAACTAAGGAATAATAATACGAACAGCAGACACATTCTATAGACAAAATACTCTATGAGTCCAAAGAAGTGATGAGAATAAACAGTGTTATAGTACTGCAGATTCAAAATTCCTTCTTTTTGCCTTTATTAATTGAACCAATTTGTAGGCCAGGAGAGGGACATGCAATCTGGGAACAAACTTTAAAATGATCTACCTGATTATATAATAATTTAAATAAGCTAAAACAACACTATATTACACTCATAACTATACATAATTCAACACTACAAGTGGAATTTGGGCAATGTTCATGTAAAATTTTAAAATAATTTATTTACATTTTAGAAACAGGGTGGGACACGCAAAAAAGGTGACTTTTTGGCTATTCAAAAATTTTGTAGAAAAAAATAAATGAAAAATTGCTTTAATATGAATTGAATAACATCAGAATAAGTATTTCTAACAATTAAAAAAACAAAAAAACTTTCTAGGTTAAATAATTTTTGTGCTGTCCTACGGGGACATCATATTGTTCGGATTTTGGAGAATCACCCGGCTGCCAGATCCTTTTTAACAAGCTCTGGCAGCGGCAGTTAAAGTTAAGTTTCAACAGAGGATTACATTATTTTAAACTGGAGTGTATGCAGAGTTCGGTATATTTCTTTCGGTAAAATGTCTTTCATTCGCGAGCGAATAATTTAATGTAATAATTTAAATGTTGGGGCCACGGTGATTTAGAGGTATAGTATTCACCTCGTAAGCAAGTGGTCACGGGTTCGAGTCCCGCCTTGCCCATGGATGACTCCCCATCAACCTCCCTGTGCCGTAAGTCTGTCCTGTGTTTGTCAGGGGGCAAGGCGCATAGTACGCAGTCCTCATGTATGTCAAAAGTGGTGTCAAAGATGATTCTGTATTTTTAAAAAAATGTCTTGCATTCACGAGTGAATAATTTAATGTGATAATTTAAATGCTCTCTTAAAATTAGAAATTTTGTCTTTTGACTGATTTTTGAAATAAACGATTCAATTACCGAACCCATTCATTTAACTCCATTTATGGACTGTCATTGTAAGTCCTTGTTTCTGCAAACTGCAGTCGAAAAACCGTAATTCGCCAAGCGGGGTTGTGCCAGAAGACGCCAGACAGAGCCAACGCTGGCTCCCCCTCCACTCGGGATCCGTATTAAAGTCTCCAGGGATCTGTCGCGCTCCATTCTATCCCAATGAGTCGCCCCAGAAAACCGGTTGACATTTTAACGAACCGTCGCCGGAGCTCCCGTGGGAGCCACTTTCATCACATATTGCGTAAATGGAAATTGCTTCGCGAGGCTCCTCTATCCACTTTAGTCGATGGTCTCTATTTAGTAGCCCTCTCTGTTTTCCCCTCGATCTAGTCTTTTTTTATTTTTGTTCCCGCTGAATTTTCCGGAATTTTTTCACTTTATTTTTGTTTTATTTTATTTATTTATTCTTCAATAAATGTACATGTTATTAGGGAAAAGAAAGTATTTTAATTTATCATTGAACTTGTGTTTCAGATGAATTAACACTTTTTTCAATCAAATATTCCAGGAGATTACCCCGTGTCTCTAAAATTTATAATTTTGCATAAATTTCAGTTCGTCCTTCTATGAAAAAATGATCATAAAAGCTTTGTGATAAAAAAAAGAAGTTAAAAATCAACGTAAATAAAGCACAAATTGAGTAGAAAGTACAACAAATATCGATTTCAAGGCTACAATGGAGCTGCTTCCTCAGTGCAAAAAGCTCAGCATACAATATGAAAGCTGTGAAACTGAGAGCTGTGAGAGAACAAAGTTCTCTCACAGCTTTCATGGAAGAGGCTCCATTGTTGCCTTGAAATAGCTCTTTGCTAAACTTTCTACCTAATTTGTGCTTTATTTACGTTGTTTTAATGTAAATTACATCTTTCCATGTTTTCTACTTAAACTTATTATCATCCAAAAAAAAACCCTCTAATGAATTGCAATATTTTAACAAGAAGTTCTGTCAAGAACTAAACGAGCCTACTTTCCCGTACATCGACATCGGCATTCTAGCATCTAATCAATATTCTCTTGAATATCTGAAACTGAAAATTATGTCAAACATACCTTTATAGCACTTAAAGCTGATTTCTAAAAGCAAAATATACCCCTCTCATCAGATGAAATGGACACGTAAAAAGTAAATAAACGAGTAAATAAAGTTTTGTCACACCTTTTAAAGAATGTAACTGTTATAGTTCTTACGTAGAAAAATTTCACAATCGTTTTCAAAAGGAAAAAAGTAATAAATAAAATAAAAGTACAAAGAACATCAAAACACATTTTATCAAAGAAAGAAAAAAAACCTCGTTCGTTAATAAAATGTCTCGAATTTTATTTTTAATCCATTGCCAGTTATTAAATATAAATAAAGAATAAAATGCTCTAGTGAATGAACAATTTTTGTAATCAAAAAAAAAAATATCGTCTGCCAAAAAAAAAATAAATAAAAGTAATAATAATTAATTAAACAAAAAAAAGAGAATAAATAAACAAAAAATCGTCTGCCCAGTCAGTCATTTTTTTCTGAGCCTGCATTTCCGCCATGTTTGCGGAGTCGGAGTCAGAATCAGAGTCCTCACAGAAGATTTTTCAGAAAAGTACTTAACATAAAGTTTTTATCAAAACCGTTTTCTTACAAAGTTAGTTTGAAGGAAATCCGCCTTTAAGTTCAGAATCAACATTCAATTTAAATTTCTCAGTAGGCGCTCATGTTAAAAAAATTTCTGAACGGTTCATCATTGAACGAAAAATGGTTCAAATTGAAAAGTGAAATATGGGAATGAGTCTCTCCGAGATCTTTCGAACAAAAAAAGTTTATTGAATTCAGACGGTTCATTTAAAAGTTATTAGGTGGAGAAAGGTTGCTTGAAAGGTTCAATGTTGAACGAAAAAAAGGTTCACATTGAAAATTTAATACGGTAATGAAGTATCCTTGCCGAGATCTTTCGAACAAAAAAAAGTTTGTTTAAATCGGACTATTACCTCAAAAGTTATTAGGGGTGAGAGCTTGTTTGAACGGTTCAATGTTGAACGAAAAATTGTTCAAATCGAAAATGTAGATACAGGAATGAAGTATCCTTGAAAAGATCTTTCGAACAAAAAAAAGTTTGTTCAAATCGGACTGTTCATTCAAAAGTTTGTATCGCGGAACCGGTTGTTTGAACGGCTCAAAATTGAACCAAAAATTGTTCAAAAAATCAAATATGGAAATGAGCTGTACTCGCCGAGATCTTTCCAACAAAAAAAAGTTTATCCAAATCGGAATGTTCATTCAAAAGTTATTAGGGGAGGACAGACAGACCTACAGACCGACCGACAGACCGACACACAAATTCCCCATCTCAATACCCTACTTTCAAATTTTTGATTTTTCGATATTCATTTTACCTCTTTATTTTTTTAACTTGGCGATATTTTTTGGACTTGGCGATATTTTTTTTAACTTCGCGATATTTTTTGGACTTGGCGATATTTTTTAGATGCATTAAGCTACTTTTAATACTTTTTTCGTCTTTCTTTTATTTTTAACGGGAAAGTAGGCTAAAAACTATACCATAATGCATGAAACAATCACTTAAAAAATCATAATTATCTACGTATTAAGAAAGATACGCAACTTTAATGTAATTTTTATTTTAAAAAATCCTAATACACGGTAAAAAAAAAAAATCTTTTTTTAGAGAGGAAAAAATGAAAGTGAAGAAAATTCTAAATATATTCCATTTAAATATCTTTGTCATCAGAAATCATTAATTTAGATATGATTTAAAGAAGTGTGTACATGATTAAAGAAGCACTTTCAACGTGAAGGCTGTGATGAAGACATCGTGTTGTGGGATTATATAATGCAGGACGTGAACAAAATGATAGAAATAAATAAATAAAACTAATAGTGTGGTAGTCAAACGAACTGTTTTAGAAGGAGGCTAGTAAAATAATTGCAAATTTATTCTTTATCTACCGACTACAACAACATTTCATTTCTACAGACGGTGTGAATCATGCATTATGACTTACACCGTCTGCAGAAATCATAGTAAAAATCTAAAAAAAAAAAAAATAGTAAACCGTTTAAAAGAGTTAGCAAGAAGAGCGGAACAACCATAAAGAGACCACAAATGCAAAGTGGATGACGATACATTATTAAAGAAAGTGGTACCTCCCCTTCCTTTAACAGTTCGTAACCTGAGGGGATTCAGCAATGACACAAATAATTTCTTTTCGCACATGCTTCACAAACCTGCCCACCTATAATACCTCACGCACGCACATACACACACACACACATATATATACTCTCTCACGCATGCAACTGGTCACGCACGCACACAGATTAGGATTGTCCAGGGGAGGCACAGACAGAAAGAAATAAGAGAGGAGGGGGGGCTCACAGAAAAAACAAGAAGAAATTCTCCATCGAAAAAGCTATCATTTGGTCGTTGTTGTCACTTGGTCAACTCGGCAAAGCTCTCAAAGCAAGAAGGATTACAGTGATTGAATATGATGAATGTCCCCCCATTATGGCTCATTACTCAAATGGTGGGCCACTTACCTGCGCGCAACAAAATAGTTCCCTGCTTTCCTTTCTTCATTACGTTTCGGTTTTTTCGGCAGCCGCCGTAGTCGTATTAATAATTGGATGGTCTATCCCTTGTTTATTAGATTTGGTCTCACTCAGAAAACGAATATCTGCCCCCCTCGCCCCTCCTTATCCCTCACCCATGATTGAATTCGAAGCAGACTGATGTATCAATAAAGCAGTGAAGGCACACAGACTTAATTTTCAAATTATTTTCTCGTTACATAAATTATCCCTTCATATCTAATTTTTAGGTTGGTGCGTCTTGTTTAATGAATACTTGTAACTGTCGCATCAGAAACCTGTTATTTATTTCAAATCCATGGGAAAAAATTATACGAATGAAGGACAAATTAAGCTGATTTCATGAGTACATGTACACTAGGTGTATTTTACCTTGATTTAATTTTGTAGACCAGTGCCGTTGCTGCATAGCATTTGCACTAAATTATTAATTTCAAGATAATTGCTTAAGACACAGCAACTGCAACATGGTTTATAAAATACCAACTGCCAGGGCAGCTAGATTAGCTTCCTGCGGCATGTTGATGCATAACGTCCCCCCCCCCCCCACCTAACTTTTACCTCATTCTGATGTTATATTATTTGATATAATTTAATGTTCATAAAATTTCAGTACATACTACGCACGTGGCCCGCTAATGCCCCAAGCAGCTGGCTGCATTTCCAGGCGTTGCACGGGTGCTTCGCTCGTTTAAAGTAGTGAGGAAAGTTTCAACAAACTACTCGTCGCCAAGGTGGCTCGCTAAAAAGCGTTTAGTAAATTGACTTTTTTCCTGCATCAAAAAATCATTCGAAGTATTGAGATGTTGCACGGGCGCTTCGTGCTTTCAAAATGGTAGGGAAAGTTTCAGCAACCTCAGATCGCTCAAGGGAGAGAAGCAGACATTGATAGATACTCAGTTTTTAATATAAGTATTTGGATTTTCAACTAATTTATATTTCTAAAAAAATAAAAGTAGCTAGCGAAAAAAGTATTACGTGCGTGGCCCGCTAATGAGTTTCATGTTTGATTTAGTTAAGCCTTCATTCAAAATTCTCATTATCATTTTTATTACTGTTTCACAGCAACCACGTTTTGTAACAATGGATTTCATATTTAATCCTTTAGGGCAAATCGCTTTAAATTTGACTACTAATTAATTTATATCTTTTTTAATTAAACTCGAATAATTATATAAATTAAACCTAATGAAGATTGAAAAATTACGAATCTATTGGTACCTGGTTCGACTTTCAGTTCATTGACGTTCAGGAGAAAGAAGCATGACATAGATAGAAAGAAAGAAAGATAGAAAGATACTCAGTTTTTAATATAAGTAGATTAAACCACCAAAAAATTACACGTTCATAGAAAATTTCTTGAATCATGTTTCGGGAGTAACTGATCTCCATGAATCAGATTGATTCAACTTGAATATAGTATCAAATCTATTTCAACTTTACTTTAAGTGTGACCGTCTTGCAGTATCATGCAGCAAAGTTTTTGAGCAGTATTAATGTCACTAAAAGAATTTCATGAGCTAACGAGATATTAACCTACTGCAGCAGAAGAAATAACTTTAATCTATGTATTACAGGTGTGATGAATTTTTAGAAATCTTACCACATACGTTCGATGTTAAGAGTTGGTTTTAAACAGCACACAGCAAGAGTAGCTATATAATTATGCTTAAAATATGTAGTACAATTGCAGCCGCTTATATGAATCACGTTTGCTCTAAACAGTATTCATTCCATAAAGCTGCTAGTTCAATAAAGCAGATCATGTTCTGTTTTTAATAAGCTTTTATTAGTTTCACGTTTGGGTTTGTTTGTTTGTTTGTATGTATGTATGTAACTCTGAATAAAAGATAAAATTCACGTTCTTTACAAATATAAAAATATTTTTTTTATACTTAAGGCTAAACTATGGTATTACATGTTGATGCATTATCAGTGTTTAAGTTGTTTGAGTATGTAACTCTGAATAAAAGATACAATTCACGTTTTTTTTTTTCAAATATAAAAGTAATATATTTAATACCATTATTAATACTAAAGGCTAAACAATATTACATGTGGATGTATTTTTTCTTTATAAGTGCTTGTAAACTTATTATACATCATGGTTTAAAGCTTTATTAGCTGCCAGGGCAGCTAGATTAGCTTCCTGCGGCATGTTGATGAATAATGACCCTCCGCCACCCAACTTTTACCTCATTCTAATGTTATATTTTTTGATAGTATTCAATTTTCATAAGATTTCAAGACATACTACGTACGTGGCCCGCTGATGCCCCAAGCAGCTATCTGCGTGGCCCGGCGTTGCACGGGTGCTTCGCGTCTTTAAAGTAGTAAAGAAAGTTTCAACAAACTACTCGCCGACAACGCGGCTCTCTAACAGGCGCTTCCCCTAGCAGCATCATCTCATCGGCCGATGATCGGCCATTCATCGAAACCCGATGAAATTCTCATCTGCCGATGATCCAATATGTCTCATCGACGGAGCAGAATCCGAGCAGCAAAATCCGATGAGAATACGATGAGATTTGGAGCAATTTATGAGCAGAACAGTCCCGTGCCGAAGAATTTCATCGGGAAACTTGATCGGAAGGATATCGTTTTCTGATGGAATATAGCTCATCTTGTTTTCATCGGGAAAGTTGATCGGAAGGATATCGTTTTCCGATGAAAAGTAGCTCACCGAAAACCGTGCTCGGATACTGATCGGAACGATGTCATCGTGCTTTACAGGATCAGTTTACGAGGAGTTTGTTGATCGGCCGGGCAAAATCCGATGAGTTGATGCTACTTGGGTCACGCCTTTACTTTTTTCCTGCATCAAAAAATTATTCGAATTTTTGAGAAGCTTCGCTATTTCAAAATGGTGAGGAAAGTTTCTGCAAGTTCAGCTCGCTCAAAGGAAAGAAGTTGACATAGGGTACTCAATTTTTTAAAGTATATGGCTTTCCAACTAATTTATAGTTTTAAAAAAAAAATACAAGTAGCTATCGATAAAAATACTACGTACGTGGCCCGCTAATGAGTTTCATGTTTGATTTAGAAGCCTTCATTCAAAATTCTCTTTATCATTGTTATTACTGTTTCATAGCAACCACGTTTTGTAACAATGGATTTCATGTTTAATCACTCAGGACAAATTGCTTTAAATTTGACTACTTATTAATTGATATCTTCGTTAATTAAACTCGTATAATTATATAAATTAAAACTAATAAAGCCTGAAAAATTACCAGTCTATAGGTACCTGGTTCGACTTTTAGTTCATTGGCGTTCAGGAGAAAGAAGCATGACATAGATAGAAACAAAGAAAGAAAGAAAGATAAAAATATACCCAGTTTTTAATATAAGTAGATAGTGTGATTAGTTCTACATGCGTATTTTTTAGTTTTTTCTAAACAATAATTCAATTATTGACGATTTGGTTCATTAAAGCAACGGGTTCAATTAACCACTGATTCAATTGACTGGTGTCCACTGTACTACCACAAAATCCCTGGGAAACTGGAAGTCCTCAAAATTTTCTTGTAGTAAATATAGCTTCCGAAGTAAAGTTACACTGCATTACTTAAGAACAAGCTACATCGGTTGCTTGAAAATTTCATGGAATCTCAGTTTCCTGGAGATTTTATAGTAAAGCTTGACCACGGAGAGATGACGGGTGTACTGGAAGTGGAAACGGACTACTTCATTTTGAAACAGGTTGAATTAGCGAGCACGGGCGACTTCACTGCTTACCTGGTCTTGCAGATCCAAGCTATTTCAAAATGAAGAGTTTCGTTTCCACTTCCAATCCACCTAGAGCCGCTATATAGACAGACCGACGCATCAAGCTCAAGTTCAACCACTTTGGATCCAATTTATTAACTTTTACTTTCAACTTTCATTGTTGCAGAGCTAGGGTTACCACAAGAAAGTTTTGGGACAATGCCAAACTTCGCCAAATCCACGTGCCACTAATAATTGCGCAGAGAAAAATTACAAAAAGGCCATAACTCGCCAAAAAAGACAACACTTAATAGAGAAGACAAATTCTGAAACACGCGCTGGATCCAAAGTGGTGAAACTTAATCTTGATGCGTCGGCTCGTCTATATAGGGGCCTTAAATCCACCTACCGTCTCTTTGTGGTTTAGCTTTAGTACTGCATTTCATTTTATCACAGCGGAAAAATTCCAATGACTATAAAAAGTTTGGGTATTTTTCAAGTAATTTTTGATTTAGGCATTGAAATTAATTTAGCTTCAGAAATTAATATTTATCATACTCGGACCAGAAAGCAAGGTTCAAATATTGTTGCAATCGACTCGAAACGGGCTCGGGATCGATCGGTCGATCGCGACCGATGGGCTGCCTACCGCTGATGTAAAGGAAGCATCAGAGCATTAATTCATTTGATGATAATTTACTAAAAGAAACAGGAGGGAACAATATCTTCAACAGAAACTCCGAGAACAATATTAATTAATTTTTCGAACCATAGCAGTTTCGAAAAAATAAACAAAAACTACCAACTTTTGTTTCTTACTTGGAAACAAAAGCTTAGCATCGAAAACACGTTTCCGGGTGACCAGGAGAAGTTGACGCCCTAAAGACGCATTCAGCAGGTAGACTTCTGTTGCACGCCCCACAAAGATTCAATATACAACACTCAGAAAAACGTTCGCAGAGCACAAAAAGAACGCAAGAAACACATCCATTAGGGCGAGTATACGCAGCAGATCTTCTAGTTAATGGTGCAATACCGCATTCTTCCTTCGGCTAATGGCCCTGAATATTTTTCGCGCTAATACGAGGTTTAAGTGCAAATTTCTTACGCAACCTCAGATTTTATCAGTAATACGAACAGAGAACATTATACAATTGAAGGGGCAAGTGAATAAAGGTAATGTGTGACAATTTTTCTAATTTCTGAAAAAAGCTTTCAAAAAAAAAAAAAAATGTGTTTTTTTTTTTTTTTTTTTTAATGGATTTTTCTCAACGGGTAAAACGGGGTCATATTCTTAGTTACCAACCCTTTCTGTGACTAAGAGGACATGATACTGATGGACTTATCACCTTCATCCATGGTAAAAAGTAAGTTTCAAAAATTGTCACATATCACCTTTATCCACTTGCCTCTTCAATGGTGTGACTTTTTTAAGGGTTTTTTTTGAAATTCTTATTGAAAATTTTAAGCACGTTGCACATATTGCGTTATAATTTCGTGAATTAGATGAAGTATGTTTAGTGGAAGCTCTGTTCAAGAAGCGAGCTCAATTGTTGTTGTTGTTATTGTTGTCGTGTCATAGTTTTATTAATAATTACTATGAAATGGGACTGCATTGCCTCGAGAGGTTGGACTTCTTTATTTACATATATAAGACAGTGCAAAAAAGATTTACAGAGCAAAGGGATAGGAAATAACGTCCAGGGCACAGGCTGAAATCGAACCTGCAACCTCTTGCTTTCGAGACAAAGCTTCTGAGCCACCGATGCCCCGAGAGTTCAATTAATAAAACGAAGTAAAACGAAAAGCTTCACATCAAAAGCACTTCAGGTATAGTTTGTGAAATATTACAAATCTTTGAATGTGTTTGAGAATGTGTGTTGTGTGTGGGAAAGCACTGCTCAATGCTCATCTCTCACGGCTGTCTTGTGTGTGGTGTCTCTTGTTGATTTCAAGTAAAATAACTATACGCTGTTTTTTTTTTTTTTTTTTTTTTGATGATTTGTGCTTCATTATCGTTAGTTTTTCCCCTCAATCATAAAACTCCCCGGTATTACATAATCTCAATAACGTTAAATTTACAAGTTGTTTTTAGAGAAAAGTAACATTAACAATATTTAACCTGTCGTTTTTTTTTTTTTTTTTTTTTTTTTTTTAATAAAACTGAAAAATATAAAAGATACTTAAAAAGAAAAGCTAAGCAATATATACAGCATACTTTTCTTAGAGTAATTAGTAAATTTCTTACATTGATAAGTAATACTGCATTTACCTACGATGGCTATGACTAATGTATGCAAATAACCATCCCGATAAAAGAAGCATCAGAATTATGTTGGATTAAATTACGGTATTCTGAGGAATTTGAAAACAAATTACTATGTATGATAACTATAAGATATTCCTTGTTATGAAAGAAAAGGAGAGGTAAGCTACCATATAACTTAAACTGGCATTCGCTAATTTGGCCCTCAAAAGTCAGTACAATATCATTTAAATCTTATACTAACAAATTAGACTGGATTTTTGAGAAGCTTTAAGCCCATTCATCTATGGATTCAATCACTTTTTAATTCTGCAATACTGAGTAACAATCCACTAAAAGTACTTAAATCGAGTAAGAGGGTTCTTCAACCATAGTCCAAAAAAACCATGTCTTTGGAAGAGCACTAACAACTAATAACAGTATCAACTATCGAAAAAATAATCGTCTCGGTGCTTCTGTGGAATTATTACATCCCTAACTAAGAGCCTATTTGTGCCTTCTGCCAATGCAGCTGATTGGCTCGCGAAAAATGCCAATCTGACTGTGAAAAGATTTGTTGACGGGCACTTTGGGGCACTGCTGCTTCTTTAAATGGTGAATAATAACTTCGGAGTGCGATGTCCCAAGCCATCTTCCTTGTATTAACACAAATAATGATCATTACCGAATTCTGATTCTATTCATCCATCAGAATCTGGGATTTTCAAGAATCGCAAGTTTAGATGCATTTATTTAGGGAGGAGACGTTATTGAAATGCTTCTAATAATATGCCCTAATTATCTGTCGTCGATGGCATCGTTTCTTGAACGAGCCGTGAGTGTCTTCTTCTTCTTCCAACTCATGTTGGCTTGTTATGTGCACTTTTTTTTAGTTCTTCAACTTGATTAGAATATGAAAACGTTTCGCTTTTGTATTTAAATCTATGGCTTAAGGTATTTAGTAGAAATTTTTATAAGGAAACGAATGAATATCATTTATGTCAATAATAAGCATATTTTTCAAGAAAATTATCTGTTCTTAATGTGTATAAATTTTGCTAAAAACATTTTTTGCAAATAAGCATTTTTAGTTATTAATCTATTTTTTCGCAGAATGCTCTTTTTACGATTATAAACTTTTTGTAAATTATATTAGTATAATGATAAATTTTAAGGTTTGCAAGAAAACAAATTTTAATTTGAGTATTATAGAGCAACCCTAGTTAAAATATTGCATCGTGATAGGATAAAAATGTATTCGAAAGTAGCTCATTGGTCTATTTGGCAATTAGAACTTTACGAATAGTCGTAGTAAGGAACGACCATAAATTAAGCTCAAACCAATCGGACCTTCTTATATTGGTCCAAAAGTAGGTCTAGATGCAATCATTATCAAATAATAAAAAAGAATGCTATCCTCAAAATTAATAAACTTCTCGATTTTTATTAAGGAAATTCTGAAGGTTTTATGATTACGTTTTATCTCTACTAATAATAAAGCTGAAGGTGGGTCTGTCTTTCCTTCTTTATTTCTTTCTGTCTGTTACGCGCGTAGCGCCAAAACCGTTCGGTCGATTTTCCTGATACTTGGCACAAAATTAGTTTGTAGCATGTAATTTTGCACCTCGAAGCAATTTTTCAAAAATTCTATTTCGTTCTTTTTCTATTCGAATTCTTAGCGGAAATTCGATAAAATAGGGAAGAAATATTTCGTACACGTTTTCAAGTCTTATGTCATTCAAAAGCTTGAAATCTTCTGCACAAAATGAAGTTTTTTCGAAGTTTCTACGACCATCAGGAGAGCTGTAACAATTGTTTTTAGAATCCCGGAATTCAAGGCTTATCTTCAGTAAAGCAAGCCAAACGATTCTAAAATGGTTAAGCTCGAGAATAAAATTTGTTTGAAAATAGAGATGAAATGAATTATTTTATCAACTGAAATCAACTTTTCATGTTGTTACCATGGTTACGTGTTCATACTTATTTTTGTTTCGTTCTTTTTCCAGCGTTGCCAGACGTAGTATTTTTGATACTACGATAGTATTTTTTGGCCCAAATAAGGAGCGTAGTATTTTTCTAGCAACCCTGCTTCCAATATACTAATGACTTAATTAAAAGATCTGGCGGATTTTTTTTTTTTTTTTTCATTTTCATAGATTTCGCATTTCAGCAATATTGATTTTGGCAACGTTTGGAAACAGTAGTAGGCGCATCTATCGTCCATTTAGCGAGAAAGGGGTACCCAAAGCAAAGATTAACCAAATAGCGTATAAATTGCGACATTGCATCGTTCTTTTTAAAGTGTTTCATTTCGGCAAATGTATTGTTTTGTTTTTAAAGCTAGGAAAGGAAACTTTCTTCTTCTTTCAAATTTTGGTAAGATTTCTGTTGGTTTCTGTGAGCAACAAAATTGTTCTTATTTTCTCTTTTGGCTTATTTTTGTGCATTTCCCCTTGGGGTTGCATTCGAATGTCCCAAGGGGGTGTTTTACCCCTTTTATGGAGTAAATCAATCAGTGTTAATTTCAATGCAGACACAAGTGATATGAATTAGCGCGACCATTTGGCAATATATCGCCAAGCCTTCGGTCGCCAAGTATTTGTCGCCAATTTGGCAATTTTTTTTAAGTTTTTTTTAGGTGGGGGGGGGTTCAATTTGGCGCTATTGGCGATATTTTATGCTGCTATACCTCTCCAGATAGTCCGGAACAATTTTCAAAAATAAATTGCAAAGAGGAAATTATTGAAAAAACAAATCTCACTTCTTTTCACATAACAAAACTAAAGTTTATATCATAAGCGCAATTAAAAAAAGAAAATTAATTAGTTCCTCTATTCTAACACAGTGAACTCATTAAAAGCAAATTTATTCGTTATAACTGCGTCTTTTACATTAAGATGAGGGTAATTCTCTATAACATGACATTTTCGAACCAAAAATAATTTTTAAATAAAAGCGTTTTAAAAGTTTTTTTTTTTAATTGTGTTTAGTCCCTATGAGGAGCTTAATAAAAGATAAATTAAAGGAACTTACTTTTACCATATTGCATTTTAGCTATGCAGTTCTAGTACAGAAAATGCCAGGAGAGCAACATCTAACATGCACAGAGCCTGTTACCTAAGCCCAGGATTATATTTTAAGGTTGAAAAACTGTTTTTTTTTTCCTTCTAATCTCTAAACAAAATTGCACATACTAGAAATAAGAAAAAAAAGTTTTTGTTTTAAATAAAAAGGTTGCCAAGGGGAATCACTGCAAAAGTCCTACATGCTTCACAGTTATATTATTATATTATACTTAAAATTTTCTAAAACCCTGAATGAACAGAATTGCGGGGGGGGGGGGAGAATGAACAGGGACACCATAAATCCTAAGTCTTCGGCGAAAAATTAAGCTAAGCGTTTACGGGAAAAAGAAAACAAAAGAAACCACATTTCTATAAAAAACTGCCTCATTCTTCATTAAATGTATTATTGGATGTATTATTGGAACGTACATTTTATTCAGCATAATAGGTAGCATATATATAGAGAGAGAGAGAAAAGAGGAAATGACATACATGGAAAATTATTGTCGTATATGAATGCTCAAAGTTGTACATAATTTAAGAGGGCGGGATTTTAATTAGTAAAAACATATTTTGTTTCTTGTGGTGAGTTTTTCGTCGGTAAATTACACCAAAATACAACCTTTGACATTTTTTCTGAATCTAAAATTAAAATTCGTTTTATCTAAACGTATGTTTCAGCCTCAAAACAAAAAACATTGAAGAATAAACGATGAAACAGCAATAGATCTGTAACAGATATCATAAGGAAAAATCAGAATCTCCTATTAAAAAATAATTATACAAAACCTTTTGCTCCTTATTAAAAAAAAAAAAAAGGAGGAATGGAAAAGAAGAAAAAAAAACAAGGCAAGGCACTTTTAAAAGATTATTTTTCCCATATCATCCGTTCATAAAAACCACTAATTAATAATTCAGAAGTAATTAAGAAGCAATGATCTTGGTGAAAAAATATCCTACTGTCTATTGTTTTATTGCTAATAACTGGCGTTAACGATGGTCACTTGAAGAAAAAACTAGTCCCATAACAATCGTATCTCTAATTAGTCCAATATGCAGATTTATTTTCACCGAGGTAACACTAAAAAAAAGCATGAAAAACCACCAAAAAGCCGTTAAAACAAAATGTTAAGATCCCGATGAAAAACTTATTAAGATGATGAAGAAACTAAGAAAAAGTCAAACAATATTCTATAAAAACACAAATAGAGGAATCGGAGAAGCATAATTGCTTTAATGACTACGGTAAGCTGAAAAGAAAAAAAAATATACATGCATGTATTTTCAATTTTTCTTGCCTCTTACATCCCGGAATGTCTGTCCTGATCTTTTCTGCAGTAATAGACAGTCGGTACCTTATCCTTAATGACACTTCCGAGAGTAGAAAAAAGAAGAAAAAAAAAGATCATGATAATGGCTTGAACAACAAAAAAATCATAATGCGTGGGCAGACTCTGAAATTGAGAAAAGATTTGTCATTTTAATTGTGGTATTACGGAAAAATGTTTACTTTTTTCGAACGTTCTTTCTTCCAAGTTTTTAAATAAGCTGTCTTAGGACTCGCTCGGAAAAAAGAATTGTAAAATTGGAATTCATATATTTGAAAAATAATGAGAGACGTATTAAGATCTTTGTTTCGGTACTTGTGAATTTGTTACTTTTCGAAATCATTTCTAATCATTAAAAAAAACTCACGTTTTTTATTTTAGTTTCATGATTAAAAACTCAAAGAATTAAAATAAAAGGTGAGTTATGTAACTTATTTTCAATGAAATAATTGCACGGAGAATTGCATTGATAAGCTGTCTTTTCAAAATTAAAAGCAATAATTATTTAGAACATACTAGCTAAAATACATTAGTTGTGTTAATCGAAATTGATTCGTTTTAGTGGTAAAGTAGAAATAATAAAATTCATAATAATAATTTCTATGCATGTTTAGTTTCCTTACTAATCAAAAAATTTATATCAGGAAAACGAGTATTCTAAAATTTCTTATTGAAAATGATACAACGTTAAAAACTAAAATAAATCTTTAGGAAATAAGAATTTTGTTTTTAATACTATCAGGATAAAGTTCGATTTTTTAAAAAGTATTTCTAAATCGTTTCATTTTTTATTATTTAAATTGGAAATTCTATTTGGGGGGAATACTCTGTTGTAATTCATTTTTATTGTTTGTTTTTCCCCATTTGTTCACTTAAGAGAAAAAAGCTTTGAACCTGTTATTCCTATTTATTGAAAAGAAACAGTTGGTATTTTGTAAAATATGTAATTTATATACCTATACCTTGGAACAACAACATCCAATGTTTGACTTTAACTCAATTTCATTGTTCAAAAAAATTTGATCAACATACGACATTGGTTGCAGTTGTTCCAAAGTATACAGCTGAATTTGGTCATAGTCTAATAGTGATTGGCGTTGTTATAAAGTACAGAATTAAATTTAGTTTGAATTAGACATTAGTTGTTTCTATAGATACAGATATAACAAGTGTTTGTATGCGCATACCAACGTGTGTAAGTATGCATGTATTTGTTCCAATAACGCTAAAAGAAGAGGGACTAATAGTACGAGATCCGGCTGCAGTTTTTCTGCACCCATCTAGTATGGTCATCACAAACATATCAAATTAAAACTAATTTTTTCTGAATCTGAAAAACTAAGATTGCCTATGTAAAACTGGCCGCAAAATGGTCGCTATACAAAAATGGAAACCGAAACTCTAAAACGAAACAAAACGAGAGAAAAAAAGACAATAATTACGATGCAACATTCTTTTTTACACCTATCTGACACAGTAAAAAAATTCAAGAACTGTAAGGAGTCAAACGTTGCTCTGAGAATTTTTGCACAGCTAGGTTTGACAGGAAACATAAAACAACCAAACTTGTGCCTTCGAGCGCTGATCCTCGATTGTCCAAGCTCCCTACTTAATGTACAAATATGCTTCCGAACATGCGCGGGAGCCGTTTAATTTAATCCGCCCATTGCCATGAATATATGTGCCTCCTAAACTCCGATTTCGCCCAGATGCGTGAATAATCCCCTATTAAAGCGAGGAAGGCTTTTACAGGGAGAAAAAGGGATTAGGAGGGCATCTATGGTTTAATTCGCGCCGTGTTTCTTTTCACTTGTAGCACTCTCGAACCTTTTAACTTCTCAAACAAACGGCAGATGTGCTGGAAATGACGTAATCTTGAACAAATAGTTCCTTCGCACAAAAAAAGAGAGAAAAGATGAAATGTATTTTTACGATGCACACTTTCAAAATTTTACTTCGGTGTTACTTAATATGGTTCTATTAGGTTGGTGCGTATGAAATGTCGGATTCTCTTTACATGCGGACGTTTGTCTCCCTGATTTCGTTATACTTTTGTCTTTGGCATAACCTTATTCATAGTCGTATTGTCCATTGCCAGAGACTCATTTCAGCAAAATAGGTTTTCTCGAAGGTCTTCCCTTTTGTTATTTCTTTTGAGTTTATTGCCGATATGAATTCTGCCGACACACAAAACAATTGCGAAACTGAACGAACTGGAATATGAAGTTTTGCAGCATCCACCATATTCACCGGATCTCTCGCCGACCGATTTTCATTTTTTCAAGCATTTAGAGCTGTTTTTAAGGGGCAAACACTATGGAAATGAAGACAGTCTAAAAAACTCGATATCAGAGTTTATTTATTCTAAAGACCAAAATTTTTTTAAGACAGTCATCGACGCTTTAAAATCTCGTTGGGAGAAGTGTATTGAAGTGAATGGAGCATACTTTGATTGAATAAACAGCTTGTGAAGAAAGATATGCAGTTTTATACAATCACTTAAGAATCCGACATTTCATACGCACCAACCTAATAATAAGTGGATTCCCCCCCCCCCCCTCCCGATGAGCCGAGCCTGAAACAAACATAGTCTTCCTGGGACATGATAATTTGAATTCAAGATGTCAAAATTCTTTTTCTTTTCCCCCGACTGCCCATCAAGGAGTAAATTTGCAAGCATTTGCTAGTATAGAACATGCTACAAATGAAATTGTATCTAAAAACAGAAAACAAGTAAAAATTGCGCATTTTGCCCTCTAGGTTCATTGGACAATTCTCAACTTTAAACGATATGCTTAGATTATCCAACTCGGCCCCGATTTTACGTTTTCCCACTAGGTACGCATTTTTTTTTTTACTTTTTTTCCCGCCTATCTTTCGTTTTACTGCACTAGCATAGTTATTATTATTATTATTATAAATAATATTATTATTATTATTATTATTGTTATTATCATTATCATTATTATCATCATCATGATCACCATCACCATCATCATCATTATTGTTGTTGCTTTTGTTTTTGTAACATGTATGCATTATTAATGTTCTTTTATTGATTTATTTTCTATTTATTTATTCTTTATTTTTCGTTGTATTCTTCAAATTAGAGTTTACGACTTTTAAAGTAGTCCTATCCCCTTAAAGAACTGGGGGGGAGGGGTAAGTTAATAACAAATGTACACAGAATTATGATACTCTATAAATCGAAGCATTTTCCATTCAAACCTAGTACTCCTCCACGCCCATAAATATGAAATCGCCGCGTTGTAAACAGCATCTGATGATCGCTACAATTCATCGCGAAGCTGCCGATAATCCGGCAGTTAATATCTCGAAATCGGCAAGCGTCAGTTTTGAGCGACTCCCCCGACAGCTGAGTCATGGGGGTCAGCCGGAGACCCCAGATTAATCTCGACGCACAGAACCGTTCAGCAGATTTACAGATAATTTATGGTCTTTAACGCACACTTGGCTGGACAGGAATACCCCCTCTGGGGGTGGGATGGAATAAAACTTTGGTTAGCCGCGCCACTGAATCATGAGATAGGATCGCAGTGAAACGATTCCACTGAATATTGAAAAATTATCTGCCCACCCTTTCCTCCCCCCTCCCAGTGGATTTTTTTTATTATTATTAGTCTTCTTCTTCTTCCCCCTTTTTATTCATTTGCATGCTTGTTGCTTCATGGTCGGAATTTGGGCATTATCGATGGATTAAGAGAAGGGTGACGAAAAATTTTGATTAGATTTGTGAAGGAAATGTTTCTGTTCTTTTTTACTTTGATCTTACGAGAATACACTGTAAAAAAGAAATTGTTTTTACAGTATAATACAGCTAATTTTACAGTAATAAAGTGTAAAATTGCTCATTTTACAGTAACAAACTGCAAAGCTGCTAATTTTACAGTTTATTAGCGTGAATTTTAGTTTAAACTGGAAACTTTGCTGCCAGTATTATACTGTTGCTTTACAGTATAATACCGCTAAATTTTACCACAATAAACTGTAAAATTGCTAACTTTACTGTAAAAACTGTAAAATTGCTAGTTTCATTGTTTATTAGTGCGTTTTAGTTTTCAATTGGAACCTTGGCTGCCAGTATTATACTGTAAAAACAACAGTTCATTTTTTGCAGTGTGAAGGAAATATTTGTGTTATTTTTTACTTTGATGGGACGAGAATATGAATGCCGTTACGTGATATTATTTAGAACTGTTATTTTTATTTTTCAGAAAAGAGAATTTAAGAATTATTTGCGGAGTGCATTCTATGTTATATTCAATTTTAGAAAATTCTGGAGTTAATATTAGATTGTAAGAAAGCGCGAGAGCTTGAAATTGGCAGTAAAATATTATTGTCAAGCTTTGGTTGACCGAGAAAAATTATTTTGCCCCCTCATCGTATAAAACTTGATTCGGTAAAACAATCCGTGAACAGTGGAAGATTTACATGTTTGGAGAGTAGTCACGATGCATTTTAGAGACATTTTGTCTACCACAGAAAAATGTGAAACCTTACAATACAAAAATACACATAACTTTTATCATGTGTATTTTTGTATCCCCTTTGTTGTACTTTATGATCTTGGTAGCCACTTCGCACTTGCGACATTTGTGATATAATTAATCCACCACTGTTGTGAAAGCAGAGCAACTGACTACCGTCGCTCTTTTAAAAACTATATTTAAGACAGCAGGAAATTTTTGTTATATTAAAAATGACTTGAAGTTACTGTAGAT
The DNA here is from genome assembly GCA_038373865.1 of Uloborus plumipes. Lineage (NCBI taxonomy): Eukaryota > Metazoa > Arthropoda > Arachnida > Araneae > Uloboridae > Uloborus > Uloborus plumipes. Next base: position 93,270 of record JAXGGA010002627.1, on the reverse strand, counting down.
GGGAAAGATGGAAATCTTCAGCAAAAGTAGAAGCCTTCTTTAGAAAGTTAAGATGCTAAAACGTACTTATTTATTGCAAACTTTATTATTTAAGATTACAATTGGATTTCTGTGAAAAAAAATTCATTCGTAGAAATAGATTTAGTTTGTATTCCTTACGAAAAAGTTTTTGTTACTCAATGTAAAATTTTCCGTAAATAATATCCACCACTTTTTGAACTTATTTTTGGATCTCACTTCATCAACAGGTAGGAATAACTAAAAAAAATTTAAATGTTACCATGCAAACGTGAAATGATACTTATATTTGATTCCACTATTGAACAAATATGTTCCCTAGATTTTTTTTTTCGCAGGAAATTAATCGCTTTCCGGGAATACCATCGAAAACCAGGCGAATCAGACTTCCAAACTTTGATAAGAAACAGCAACTAGAATTTAATATATGTTGCAAGAATCTTGGAAGCATAACACGAATATATAAAAGATTTTTCTTAATTAGAGACATTGCTAGATCTATTTGAACATGTTCAATTTCTTGGCACAATTCAAGCACGTAAGTTATTTTACTAGCACTCACTACACTGTAAAAAATGAATGTTGTTTTCACAGTATAATACGGCTAATTTATATAATAAAACGTATTGTATAGTAATAAACCGTAAAAATCGCTAATTTTACAGTAATAAACTGTAAAATTGCTAATTTTACAGTTTGTTACCATGCATTTTACAATTTTAACCTTAAACCTCTGCTGCCAGTATTATACTGTTGTTTTTACAGTATAGACCAGTTAAATTTTACGGTAATAAACTGCAAAATTGCTAACTTTACAGTAAGAAACTAAAATTGTTAGTTTAAAAATAGTTTATGATTGTGCCTTTTACAGTTTTAAATTGGAACCTCGGCTGCCAGTATTATACTGTAAAAACAACAGCTCGTTTTTTGCAGTGTATAGTATACTCATCAAATTCAATATCAAACAAGCAAAACTTTTCATTTCAAAGAATCCAAAGGAGAATTTCCTATTTAAAAAAGTCGGCTTCACTGTTTTTCGTAAAATATCAAGTAATTCATTATTTAAGGAATTACCTGATGGATAAATACCAAAAGTTTTGTTCTCCAATACAGAAGACTCGGGACAGTCCTTGTACAGAAACAGATAAACGAATTTCACAATACAAAGCACAGAGCAGACAAAAGTTCTCTAGATTCATGACAGTGCAAAAAAAAAAAAAAAAAAAAAAAAAACATTATAGTTTAACAGTGCCCGTAAGCATGTTAAAAGTCTATGCAAAACAGAGTACAAGAAGCTGCAAATTGATGCACTACTTTGAACCCAAAATGTTGCCCGGGGTGCACCACGTGAAGGCAAATCTAACACTGCACAATACCAAGTTATTTTTGGAATTATTGAATGAATTAGCAAACCACCTATGATTCACTGATATTAAATTCAATATGTGCGTCGATTAATGTCTTTGTAGTAACTCCAAGTTTCGAAATTTTAGTACTTTATATTGAAGCAATTTTTTAAGTAAAGGAGTCAAAAATCTTCCTGAGTATGTCATAAAATTTTCCATAAAATGCAAAGCAAAGAACACGGAGTATCCATCGGAGCACCTTAACAAGTCCTGCATGATTGTGGAGCAACAGCCACTGAAGGCACGAGAGGGTCTCTTTCTGAGGTCTTTATATCCACCCGTGAACAATAATCATTTCTGGGAAGAACCACCAATAGAAATTTGATCGTCATTTTGGACCTATGCAATGCTTTAACAATACGTAATCATCTGCTTAAAAGTGGAGCCCACTCGAAAGCTTATTTCAGCAATATCTGCCTCCCTCTTTGAAAATGTTTTTCTATAGAATAAAAGAGCTCTTGGAAAGAGAAATCCACCGTTGGCTTTTGCAACAAAAGCTTTTTCTCCCGTTTCTTTTTATTCCTGTTTTCATTATGTTTTCATTAGGGCATTCTTTCGGTTCTTTTATGCACAGATCGCTTATTATTATTATTCGAATACTTGAACAGATGAGCGTTGTCGCGCTTACAGATTTCGAACGGCCTACTTGTAGACACCTCCCTTTTATTAGCTCTATGCAGACAGATTGTATCCATCCTCGCCAAGGGGAACCAATGGGTTGTGTAATTGACTGTTGCTTCCTGCAGAAGAAAGGTAAAGAGAGTGAGAATAAATTCTGCTTCTTTTTCCCCCGTGCTTGGTTTCTTTTCGAGTAGATTTGATAGCGATAGAATTTGCTTTTTACATTTGTTCTAGTGGTCTTATTGTTCGCCGGGTGTAGGGAAAATGATCTATTTAAGCACACTAAGACGTCTTAATTTGAAGGCAAGCCTTTCACAAAAGACGAATGTGAGTCTGCTGACAACTCATAGTATTTTAGTTTTTATCTTGTTTTTAGCGAGCAATTTTTGACGCTTCCGTCAAATGCTGTTTAGAGGGGCTTCCATTTTTTATTTGAAACTCATTTAATGTTACCCTTTAAAAAAAATTCTGAGAAATGTTTATTTATTTATTTTCATTTTTTACAAAGAGGTCTTCTCTATTTACAGCAAATTGAAATACATGGCTAGATAATTCAAAACTTAAAGATTGTACGGTAAAGTCAAATACTAAATTTTAAATTATATCAAAGAAAATGGACAATGGCGATATTGATAAAAGACGATGTTTTTGAGATAGTTGAAGAAAGGCGTTTATTTTCCGCAAACAATAATAAGATATTGAAACTTGAAGTTAGGTTATTGATTAAAGAAAGTACAGTATTTCCAGCGGAAACTAAATAAGCATGTTAGTACAATAAAATGGAAGGTAAGCAATTAATGGAAGGATGGCAAAAAGTAAAAGGTAAGAAAAATAATAATAATAATAATAATAACAATAATAATAATGATGATAATGATAATAACAATAGATTAAATTTAACTGCAAAATGAACGAAAAAATTGCAGAAGCTGCCGTTTACCTGCCAAAGGCAATGTATTTCATTCATAGTGGAGTATGGTAGTAATCAGAATTAAAGGTGCAAACTTTCTGGAAATTTTGATGCCGTGAAAAAAGGTCCCCCCCCCCCTTCCCGTCTTTATTTTTTCTTGAAAATTTTACACAATTTGAGAAATGATCTTTTACAAATTAAAATGAAGTTTAATTGTTACATTTTCTTACAAAACTGCAAAAGTGCTAAAAACCTTCATACTTATACGGTCAATTTTGTTTTTTCTAAGAAATTAGTGCAAAACTATTCAAAACGACTTTCTGCTTTCTAACTGCCAGTAGACTTCTAAGTTCAAAATACGAAAAATTATTCCCCAGTCAAATTATCATTTAGCATCGAATTCTGAGTAGAGTGATGTTTCTAAATTGTTTTTTTTTTTTTTTTTCTTCTAGCTTAAAATTGAAAATTTTAAGCAAGAAGTTGTTTTTCTTTTTCCATAAAAATTTTGTTACGTATATGTACGCATACGTATGAACATATGGACAATTTATTAGAAAGATACCATTTTGCAATGCAAACTTTTCGCTAAGTGCAGTCAGGCATGTTTTAGACTTGCAAAAAATGCATTTTTATTAAATTGAAAAAGTTGGCAAAAATACACTAGTATTTACTGCTTATTTTCGAAAAACAAATACTATTCAACATTAGAAATGAATTTCAGCTTACATTAAGGAATTATGGAGTAGGATAAAAGGAGTTAGCAGCAGGTTATACATTATCAATATTTAGATTTTGTTAGTGAATAACGTGTGAGGAAACATTTCAAATTACTATGCTTTGGTTTCCTAAATTTTCAGAATTAATAAGAGTATTAATCAGCATTAATAACTAAAAAAATGATGGGATATTTTTTAATGGTGTAATGCGTTGAAGTCAATTAAATTGTTTCAAGTTTCTTTGCATTGAAGTACGATTTATTCAAAGAGCTGTTTTATACATAGGTTTGTGTGTCTTGAAAACGAATATGTTTCAAATTCACAAAATAAAGCAAAGAAATGTTTGATTTCGCCGTAGTTTTGTACTTTAATTTATACTAAATATTTGTCAAGCCGTCTTGTTTCATTTGTTTATTTATGCATTCAGCATATTTTAAAATTTCATAATGTATGGTAAAACATTTCAAAAAAAAAATATCTTTCACATTAGTAGGAGCAGGGGGGAAGGATGGACTTTCTCGATCATAGCTCCGAAAATTCTGACCACAAGTTGTTAGACATTATTTAAACAATTAAAAATAATAATAATAATAATGAAGCACACAAAGAATCAAATTACTGCATGTTCGAGTTTCAAAGTTATAAGCAACCATTTTTTGATTGCAAAAAGCATGAGCTTGTGTAAGAAATAATATCCGATTTGCTAATGGAAAAAGAATTCCTTGTAACTTTGTAAAACTAAATGGCTTTTTCTTTCTGTATTAACTTTGTTTTTATTGCTCTATCGTCTACCTTCTTTGTGGGTTTCAAAAACAATAAAAAAATGAAGTAGACAGGAATCAAATATTCAAATTAAATTTTTGGATCTTCTTCAACAAAACTCTTAATATCCGCACATTCTCATATTTCGCATTCCCAAAACTATTTATCCCACAATAAATGGAGAATGCCAAACGACGTTAAAGAAAAACAAACTGATCTCGCATTCTACAACTAAACGCGTGACAAAGTATTTGAAGAGTCTAGCCATACACCATCCATCAGTTCATTATAAAAAGACCCCCGATTCCTCCTCGTATTACATGAAACGCTCCATTCGATCAACTAAAAGCGACTGGAGCAGATAAACGAAATAAATATCAGGAACGATTCTCCTTCCACGTGTATTGTGAAAGCAGATCTTCAATTCCCTTCGCTTTCACCTATTGAGAATTCCCAATAGGTTATAGGAATATCGTTTGGCGAAGGAAGTCTCTTAAAGTGGAGTACTATTCCACAATTCAAAAGGTTTCTTCTTTGAATCGCAATAACGTTAGAAAGCCAGGCTGAGTGCCAATCACGCTGATTGGCAGTTGATCGACACGCCCACTTCCACGCCCACTTGCTAGATGGCAGCACTTACCAGCGGAAAATCAAAAGCAGCGGGGATTTTTCCGTTTATCAGTTGGTCTTTGTGACATTGAAATATAACAACCAAACATATTTTTCCCTGCCACATGTTGAATATTTCACGTTTTCAAGCTGATTAAAAGAAAAGCAAACTAGGAGTTTCTGAGAAATATTTTAAAATGTGATTGCAGAAGCTTTCTATCCCTATCATAAATGCTTTTTTTCATTTCTAAACGAAAAAAATAAAGGAGATTATTAAAATAAAATACTGAACTGTATGTTTTACATATCACAACTTCCTATGAGCAGTTTAAAAACTAGTAATTTTTAATGCCCATCATAAAAAAACGCAAAATATAAATTTACAAATTTAGGAAAATTAGGAGGGAACATCTCTATTCAAAACTTGATTCAACATGTTGGTGTTTAAGTTATTTGATTCCTAATTACTGCCGGAAATTGTTAATTATAGCTGAAACATTATAATCAAAGGAAAGTGGCTTAACTATTGCTTTCTTTTGCATGAAATTCATCGACGCTTATTAAAGAAATAAGTCGAAAAACAATATTAAATATACATCGACACATCTTATAAACGTACATAGGAGGGTAAATGGATGAAAATTAATTTTATTTAATTTTAAAAAAGATGCCATAGTAAAAAAACGAAAAAAATACTGCCAGTTTGTTTTCAAGAATGGTATTAAAAAACGAAGAAAAGCAGAAATTTGCTTCCCTTGGCACAGACGTACTCTACCTTAGAAATTCAACACACGCACATACGTATTTATGCGTTGCATACACACCCGCGCACACAAGCATATCGTAGCCTCAGAGCTACAGTAAGGCATTTTAAGTCCAGAAACAGTTGGAAGATACCCAACTGTTGATTTGAGGCTACGATATGTGTGCGTGCGTGGTTTTGGAAAAGAAAAAAAGAAGAAAATGAAAAGATAGCCAAAAGAAATAAAAGTACTTTCTCCAAAGTTAAAAAAATATGCTTTTCCCGAAGTGAAAGATCACTAGCAGAGAAACAACATTTACAGAATTCATACACACGTGACCATTATGGATTATGGATATTGTTTTTAAATGTAATTAATGTATAAATGTCTGCATGCACAGGTACGAATGTGTGTGCCTGCACAGATATGCAAGCGTACGCGCGTGTGTGTACAGGATTGTTACAGTTAAAAGCACTCTGTTTTAAATTACGAAAAATTCGTTCAATTAAATGCAAATCATGGAAATCTAACGTACTTTTTATATCATAGTCTCAAAGAAATAGTAAGATATCTTACTGTTGTTTCTAGGTTTAAATGTCTTACTGTTGCCATGAGGTGACGATATGAAGAATGGGGAAAATAAATTTGCAGCAAGAATATCCTAGTTCAAATTTGCACCCTTAAATAAGAAAAGGGCAAGTAAGAAAGAGCAATAATTTAGAGGAGAGAAACTTTACTTTATGTTTCTCTTTTCTAAAAACTTGTGCAATGTGCTTTCCATTTGCTTCAATTACATGCTCAAATCGTGCAATAGCTTGCTCAAAAAGAGCGCAAAAGATTCCTTTGTCAATATTCTCAGCAACTTGAAGATCAGAATCTCCATTGACGAAGAAACCAGGGAACCCTCACCTGGTAGGGGAAAATTGAACCGGTATTTTCCTATTGAGTATATATATGTATATTTTTTCGTTCTTTGAACCATGCAACATATATTTCAAGTTTCAATGACATACTCTTATTAAAACCAGTTCTGAGTTGACTCAAGCTTAATTCAAAACATACATCTTTTTCAAAAAACAAACTTCTCTGGTCCTTCATAAGTGTTTATCACAATTTTAAATTGAAATTTTTCACGAATTATGTCATAATTCTTCAATCAATAAAAAAGGGATTAATAATTTAGCTAGCTTAAATTCGGCTTAAGAATTTGAATAAAAAATACGGTTTTTAAAGAAAGAAGACAAAATTTTTAAAATTCTGCCTCACTGTCAAAAATTCTGTAATGGCAAAAAATGGAAAAAATAAATAAATGCGAACGCGCAGTTGACTGTATCTTTTAGTTGAATGGGGGAAGGGGCGGAGGATAAAAACGAAAAGAAAAAAATCGACATCAGGGAAGCTGGGGATGAGTGCTTGATACCATACAAAATGCAAAACACATTTCGGCTCTACCCTACCGTAGATTATAATACCGGTTATATGACACCGCCGACCACGTGCTACAAACCGTTCTCACTCCCCCTGTTGCGTACATATATATATATATATCTATCTCGCTTATCCCTAGGCGGCGTTTCCATCACCTCGATTCAATTAACGCCGTTTTCGCCCAGCGATGAGACGAGACACGTAGGGTAGTGTGATAGCATGTTAGTAATATTTGGCGCATTATCGCCGCTTACTTTTTCATCCTCTGTCATCTGATACTTTCTAATACCCTCTCAAGAAATATATGTGTAATGCTGATGAAATGGGACATTCTTAATAGTTTAGTAAACCATGTGAGGACCTGCGTTTTTTTTTTTTTTTTTTTTTTTAGGGTGCTATCCCCTTCTTCCATCTGAAAAAAAAAAGCCCTGAATTAAAAAGACCATATTAAATTTAATGTAATTATAATTTTGTGAGCAATTTTTTGGGCTTAAATTTATTCTAATTCTGAATTTATTACGGATTTGACCTAAGCAAAAAGTTTGTAACGCACGCGCCAAAAAAAATGTTTTCCTAGAACTGACACTTTACTGGCAGCGAAATAACTTTTACAGAATTTACACGTGAGAAAAATAAATAACTATGCATTATAGGATAGAAATTTATGATGTAATTAATTCTGCTTTGAATATTCAGTAATAAAAATTTACAAAGTACTTCTTTTTAAAGGGAAATTCAATTGAAGAAAAATTATATTATAATCTAGCATAGAGTAGAAAAATCGTTTTATTTTAGATTATCTTTAAATTGAAATTCTTTTTTCTATTTTTTTACGCAAAATGAAATACACTATTAAATTCTGATAAAGAGAATTTTTTTACTAAAATTTTGCAAAAGAAAAATAAAGCAAAATGAGAAGAAAAAATAAGAACAACAAAATGGTTTTCCTGAATCGACACTATACCAGCAGAAAAACGACTTTTAAAGAATTCACTTTCTGAGAATTAATACACGAGAAATATATATTGTGAATGTGTTTGATAAATTAAATTTATTCATTTTGATTTAATTGTCTAAAAATCAAAGTTCTTATTTTTAAATAAACTGATACATTATACTAAATTCAGATAAAGAGAGTTTTTAACCAAAATTTTCGAAAAGGAAAATAAAGCAATATTAGAAGAAGAAAAAATAACAACAAAATCTTTTCCCTGAACTCACACTATACTTGCAGAAAAACGACTTTTACAGAATTCATTTCTTGGGAATTCATACACGAGAGAAATATATATTGTGAATCTGTTTGGTAAATTTAATTAATTCATTTTGGTTTAAATATCTAAAAATCAAAGTTCTTAATTTCTTAAGTAAAAGGAAATATTATAATAAATTCTGACAACGAGGTTTTTAAAAAAAAAAAAAAAAAAAACTTTGGAAAAAGAAAACAATGCAAAATGAAAAGATGTCAAAAAAAAGAACAAAGACATGTTTTCCCTGAACTGACACTGTACTAGCAGAGAAACGACTTTTACAGAATTCACTTTCTGAGAATTAATACACGAGAGAAATATATAGTGTGAATGTATTTGATAAATTTAGCTAATTAATTTTGGTTTGTATATAAAAAATCGAAATTCTTACTTTTTAAAGTAAAATGGATATTATACTAAATTCTGATAAAGATAATTTTTTAACCAAAATTTTGGAAAAGGAAAATAAAACAAAATTAGAAGAAGAAAAAAGAACAAAATGTTTTCCCTGAACTGACACTGTACTAGCAGAGAAACGACTTTTACAGAATTCATTTTCTCAGAATTCATAAATGAAAGAAATATTATTATGAATGTGTTTGATAAATTTAGTTAATTAACTTTGGTTTGTACATCAAAAATCGAAGTTCTTATTTTTTTTAGTAAAATGAAATATTATACTAAATTCTGATAAAGATATTTTTTAACCAAAATTTTGGAAAAGGAAAATAAAGCAAAATTAGAAGAAGAAAAAAGAACACCAAAATGTTTTCCCTGAACTGACACTATACTAGCAGAGAAACGACTTTTACAGAATTCATTTTCTCCAAATTCATGCACGACAGAAATATTATTATGAATGTGCTTGATAAATTTAGCTAATTAATTTTGTTTTTTTTTTAAATAGAAGTTCTTTTTTTTTTAAGTAAAATGAAATATTATACTAAATTCTGAAAAACACAATTTTTTAGCCAAAATTTTGGAAAAGGAAAATAAAGCAAAATTAGAAGAAGAAAAAAGAACAAAATGTTTTACCTGAACTGACATTGTACTAGCAGAGAAACGACTTTTAGAGAACTCATTTCCTCAAAATTCATAACCGAAAAAAATATTATGAATGTGTTTGATAAATTTAGTTAATTAATTTTGGTTTGGAAATCCAAAATCGAAATTCTATTTTTTTTAACAAAATGAAATATTATACTAAATTCTGATAAGGACATTTTTTAACCAAAATTTTTGGAAAGGAAAATAAAGCAAAATTGGAACAAGAAAAAAGAACCACAAAATGTTTTCCCTGAACTGACACTATGCTAGCAGAGAAACGACTTTTACAGAATTTATTTTCTCAGAATTCATGCACGAAAGAAATGTTATAATGAAGGTGTTTGATAAATTTAGTTAATTAATTTTGATTTGTATATAAAAAATCGAAATTCTTTTTTTTAAGTAAAATGAAATATTACAGTAAATTCTGACAAAGAACACTTTTAACCAAAATTTTGGAAAAGGAAAATAAAGCAAAATTAGAAGAAGAAAAAAGAACAACAAAATGTTTTCCCTGATGTGACACTATACTAGCAGAGAAACGACTTTTACAGAATTCATACAAGAGAAAACATATATTACGACTGTGTGTTTCATCAATAAAATTAATTAATTTTAATTTGGATATCGGTGAAGTGAAATTCTATTTTTTTAAGTAAAGGGAGAAAGTATATAAAATTCTGACAAAGAGAAATTTTTAAGAAATTCCAGAAAAGGAAAGTAAAGCAAAATGAAAAGATGCCAAAAACGAACAAATGTGATTTGGATATCTATAAATCAAAATTCTAATTTGTTTAAGCAAAAGGAATTTTTTTTTTTAATTAAATTCCGACAAAGAGAATTTTTAAAGAAAATTATAGGAAAAGAAAATAAAGCAAAATGAAAAGAAATCAATCCTAGAACTAACGCTATATTAGCATAGAAGCGACTTTTACAGAATTCATTTCCTTAGAATTCATACACGAGAGAAATATATATTATGAATGTACTTCATAAATATACTCAATTAAATTGGTTTTGGATACCTATAAATCGAAATTCTTCGTTCTTCTTTTAAGTAAAATGAAGTTTATAAAAAAATTATAATAAATTCTGACACAGGGAATTTTCATAAAGAAAGTTTTGGAAAAATAATAAAAAGTAAAATAATAACATTCCGAAAAAAAAAATAATTTCACCTGAACTAACGCATCCCTAGCAGAAAAATAAAGTTAACACAGTTCATTTCATGAGATTCACGCCAAAGAGAAATATTAATAATGGATATGTTCGTTACATCTAATTAATTAATTTTATTTAGGTATCTGAAAACCGAATTTCTTTTTTCTTCTTTTCTTTTCTTTGTTTATGAATAAAATTATTTAAACATTATATTCTATTATAACATAAAGAAGTTTCTTGTGAAAAAAATTGACAAAGGAAACTGAAGTAAAGTGAAAAAAATACCAGAAAGGAGAAAAAAAATGTTTCCCTGAAATGACATTTTACTGGCATAGCCAATTTTTACAGAATTTATTTCTTAAGAATTCACGCACAAAAGAAATATATAATACAGATGTTTCTTGAACTTAATTAAATAATTTTGCATTGGTCGTCTATAAATCAAAATTTATGTTTCTTAAACAACAAGAAATTTATGAAATATTATGATCAATTCATTACCAGAGAATGTTCTAAAGACATTTTTTTGAAAAGTAATGAAAAGTAAAATAAAAAGATACCAAAAAAGGAAGCAAAAATATTTTTCCGGGTACAGACATTATACTAGCAGAGAAATGACTTTTACAGATTTCATTTGTTGAGAATTCATACACAAAAAAATGGATTAAAATTTAATTAATTAATTTTCTTTTGGATTTCTATAACTCGAAATTCTTAATTTTAATTTTAAGTAAAATAAAATCAATAAAAAATAATAAATCCTCACACAGGGATTTTTTTAAATAAAATTTTGGAAAAGGATATAAAGTTTAATATGATAAGAGGAAAAAAAATGTTTTCTCCGAACTGACACTATGCTAGCAGAGAAACGACTTTTTCAGAATTTATACACAAGAGACATATATATTATGAATGTGTGTGATAAATTTAAATACTTGAATTTGGTTTTGATGTCTATGAATCGAAATTCTTATTTTTTAAGTGAAATGTAATATTATATTGCATTCTGACGAATAGATTTTTTTATAGAAAACTTTGGAAAAGGTAAACAAATCAAAATGAAAAGATGCCAAAAAAGAACGAAGACACGTTTTCAGTGAAATGACACTTTACTAGCAGAGAAACGACTTTTACAGAATTCATTTCTTTAGCATTCATGCACGAGAGAAATATATATTATGAATGTGTTTGATAAATTTAGTTCATTAATTTTGCTGTAAGTAACCGCCACTAACCAAGGGCTAAGGCAAAAAAAATGCAATACACCACCAACTCGTTTATTCCACCCATGGACTGCGGTTTCGTGCTTTTTAGCACTCGTCAGCACGGAACAGGATTCTGCCTCCAGCTCGTTTACTTCCTATTCCACGCTGACAAGTGTTGAAAAGCACGAAACTGCAGTCCATGGATGGAATAAACAAGTTGGTGGTATATTACATAGTTAATTTTGGATTGTATATCAAAAATTGAAATTATTATTATGGAAAAAAAAGTGAAGCAAAATGAAAAGATGCCAAAAAAGAACAAATAAATGTGATTTAGATATCCATAAATCAAAATTATAATTTTTTTAAATGACTGGAAATATTGTAGTAAATTCCGATGAAGAGAATTTTTAAAGAAAATTTTGGGAAAGAAAAATAAAGCAAAATGAGAAGAAGCCAAAGAGAAGAAAAAAAAATGTTTTCCCTGAACTAACACTATACTAGCAGAGAAACGACTTTTACAGAATTCATTTCTTTAGCATTCATGCACGAGAGAAATATATATTACGAATGTGTCTGATAAATTTAATAAATAAGTTTTTGTTTGGATATCTATAAATCGAAATTCTTATAATAATATTGTGAATATGTTTGATAAATTTAATTACTTAATTTTGCTTGTTATGTCGATTAATCAAAATTCGAATTTTTTAAAAGTAAAATGAAATTTATGAAGTATTATATTATATTTTGATACAGAGAAGGTTTAAAAGAAAATTTTGGAAAATTAATATAAAGTAAAATGAAAAGACACCAAAAAAGAAAAAAAAATGTTTTCCATGAACTGATGCTGTACTTGCAAAGAAACGACTTTTACAGAATATATTTCTTGAGAATTCATAAAATTCATTTCAAGTGTTTGCTAAATTTAATAAATTTATTTTGTTTTGGATAAATCGAAATTCTTATTATTTGAAAATGAAATTTATGATAAATTCTGACACAGAGAATAATTTCATAGAAAATTTTAAAAAATTAATATGAAGTAAAATTGATAGATGCAGAAAAAGAAAATAATGTTTTCCCTGAACTGACACTATATCAGCTGTATTATCAGCAGAATCTTTTTTTTTTTTTTTTTTTTGCTCATTAAATAAATATCAATAAAAGAAAAATTTTAATCTAACATTAAATTACGAAAAGAGCTTTATTAAAAAGATAACAAGGAGATCGACATATATGTGGGTCATTTGGCAGGTCTTTTGTGACCAGCATCTCATTTGGCGACAAAATCTGGAGCTTATCAGCCCACCTTCATCGGGCGGCAACCCTGCGCTCATCACCACGTTCGCACCTTCCACTCTTCGGGGCGGCCGGGACGCCACGCAAGAGTTTTGAAGCGTTATTCGGGCAAAGGCTGCAATAACGCTTCACTAGACATCTATGGGTCAGCCAAATGCGGAGGCATATTGAATAACTTCTGCACCGAATATCTGCGACTCAACACGAGCGCTTCCTTTGATAGCAGAAGAGCAACATCTGGTCCCGCATTTAGAGAGGACGACTTGGCCGCTAATCACAAAGGAACTACTCTGCGCGAGAATATATATATATATATGCACAAATATATAGACACAAACACCGGCGCACCCCCGGTATAAGATAACACCTTACCCCAAACGCAGGAATTTACACAATAGGGTGTCACAGCTGGAACTATATTCCTCCGCTTAATCATATTAAATTTTGCTCTCCTAAGAAGAGGCAAGGAGTGAAAAACTTTTGTTTGTTGCGGAGGAATTTCATCCCCGTAGGATAAAGAATCTAAACAGGGCGGGCTGTTACCCGCTCTTCTCCGGGTTTTATTTATATGGATATTATTCTTATTCTCCTGAAGCGTTTTCTAGGGGGATAATTAAACTTTCTGCGGGTACGGGAAAAGTTGCTGATTCTGATTTGCTGTTTTAGGCAGCGTCGGGAAACCCAGGGTAAAAATGGATATTTCTTATAACTTCTGGAGTAAAGTTTAGCTGCCGTCTCGGGAACATTTTGTTCAATTTGTGAAGTGATGTGCAATGACGCTGAGTTCGGGTAGGAAAGACGCGCTCTTTCGTTTAATTTTTATGATTTTCAACAAAGAGCGATCTCAAATTTCGTTTAAAAATCAATCAAGTTTATTTTCCTTCAGATTTGAAATTCAATGTACGTCCCACTGATCTTTTTGTATATTAAGCAGAATTAATAAAATTATTCAGTAAGTAGAGTCGCTGGATTACACCTCTGAAGAAAAATTAAACAAATGCAAAAAGCTTTAATTAAATTACTCAAACTGGTAGTTATTTAAATTATCTATGATCTCGTCCATCTTGCGAATTTGTACCGAAATGATAAATGTATTTTTAGTACTAACAGTTTTAGGCTACATATTTGTGGCCCTTTGTTTTTGCAATCAATAGCTCGTAATTCATAGGAAATCCACATTAGCAATATTCATTTTCCGCTTACCCCTCCTACCTGCCTGCGTTATTTTGTCTATGATATTTGGCAACACCGAAAGACTTTATTGCGTCATTTCTTTTCCGAAACGTACACTACAAAAATGAACTGTTGTTTTTACAGTATAATACTGGCAGCCGAGGTTCCAATTTAAAACTGTAAAATGCAGTTATAAATTGTTAGACTAGCAATTTTAGTTTCTTACTGTAAAGTTAGAAATTTTACAGTTTATTGCCGTAAAAATTTGCAATATTGCACTGTAAAAATAACAGTATAATACTCGCAGCAGAGGTTCAAGTTTAAAACTGTAAAATTCGCGGTAATAAACTGTAAAATTAGCAACTTTACAGTTTATTAAATTGGGTTACTAATACAGGTTATGAAATTGGAAATTTTACAGTTTAGTGCTGTAAAATTCGTTATTTTACAGTTCATTACTGTAAAATTAGAATTTTTTGCAGTTTATTACTATAAAATTAGCTATATTATACTGTAAAAACTATATTATACTGTACATTTTTTACAGTGTAGATAAAACGCGAACCTTATTTTTCAATCAAACAATTACTATCGTCTGCTTATCTTCTAATTATTGTGTTATGTTTCGTTTGAACTAGCTTTGCAGTTGAGTAGAATCACTTTTAGAATTAATATTTTAGAACGCTGAATAAGTAATAACCTATTATTCCTGTACACGAAACGTAGGCACGTTTCATTTCAACTGTTTAGAATGACTTAAATCGACGACAACTTCAAATATGATGTGAAATTCTTTATTATTGACATTTACAGCTCACCACCATATTCTGCTCATCTCTTAAATATAACTCTCATGCGTGCTGGCAAGTTTCAAAGTTTATTAATATTGATAAAATAGCGTTATACCTTTTTCAAAGTGCAGTATTAAATTTAACTTACTTTAAAGTAACTTAGATATGCGATACCGAAATAAAAGCGAATAAAGAAGTACTTTAATTGCGTATATTAAACTAATTGTAGCATATTACATTCAAATCATTCGACACAAAACTCTTCGTTTGCAATATAGTTTAACTTGGAAAGCTGTCCACGGTACCTTAAGCTATCCACAGTACTTTATTAGTATTTAGTTTTCTTTTTCTTTTTTTGCAATCCAAAAGAGAACGTGAAATGAAGCGTCAACTGTATTATATAATTTAATTTCAAAAAATTTTAAGTTTTTGCATTCTGTGTGGACTGAGACCTGCTTATAAGCACAGATGGTTTATGACAACAAAGGAGCATATTTTTGAAAAAACCAGGACAATGTATGAGGATATTGTTGATTTTTATTCTACTAACAATGATGTAGCAATATCCGATAAGCGAATACAGCGTGTTTAGACTGTGGTTTACGTCGTAAAGCGATCCAAATGAAACTGCTTGAAAGCAGTTCTAAAGACTGGAGAGAGAGGGAAGTTAGCTGGAAGTGGTAACCTCAGAGAACATTTTGATCAATTTATAGTTTCAAACAAGTTTTTAAAATAGTTTATCGTTGAAAAATTGCTTGCAGTATTAGATCTAAGTGTTGTTACAAGCAAAAAGCATCTACTACAAACGTATTTCCTTTATTGAAAATCAGAAATCGGCCTGAAATATTTCGTCAAACATGTTTTTTCACGATTTGTATTTTGAATAAAGATTTAGCAACTGGGGAAATGACAGGGAAAAAGCAACTGGAAATTTTAAAATATTCTATTTGAATGATTAAATGGTCTATTATTATTTCTAATTCGAAATATTGAACTTAACAAATGCTAAAATTTAAAAAAAGTACATTTCCAGCTAATAGCAAAATGTGACCTTTCCGATGAGTTTACAGGAACACATCTGTAAAGATACATTTCTTCCTTGTTATACATTTGCAAAACAACAGCATACACCATGCCACTTCACGAAAAAGCATGTCATCCAAAAACCAACATAACATTCAATCACTGTCCTTTCAGAAACAAAATATGTTCGAAGAAGAAATAAAATACACATATTTTCTCAATCACAAAGTGTCAGGTTTGCCACGTCGTATCAGTTTATCTAGCAATCCACAGACAAATTTGTATATCATTTCATCGAACACCAGAAACGGTCCTTAAAAGCCACTGCAGCTGCCGAATGGAATGAGATTTTTCATCTGATAAACGTAGCAAGGGCTGTTACAACCAAGACGAGTGCTCCATGTTGAACGGCAGCGAAAAACGCGGAGATCGCTCAAGATGATTATTTTAAACTGCTCACGATTATGTTCCCGCTAACTCTGTTTCAATCTTTCTTCAGAAGCAGAAGAAGAAATATTTTTCTCTTATTTTATTGGTGTAGGTTAACGAAGGAAAAAGTAGTTTCGATTTCGTATCATAGAAATCCATCTCTAATGTTGTTGCGAACAGATTACATTATAATTTATCTAATATCAGTGGCCGCCGCTAACATAATTCATGTTCCTCCTACACTGTAAAAAATGAATGTTGTTTTTACAGTATAATGCAACTAATTTTACAGTAATGAACTGTAAAAATTGCTAATTTTACAGTACTAAACTGTAAAAGTTGCTAATTTTAGAGTAATAAACTAAAAATGCAGTTTATTAACGTGAATTTTAGTTTTAAACTGGAACTTCTGCTGCCAGTATTATACTGCTGTTTTTACAGTATAATACAGCTAAATTTTACGGCAATAAACTAAAATTGCTAGTTTTATTGTTTATTACTCTGCATTTTACACCTATTATTACTGAGCCTATGTTTCGTTCTGCTGTGCTAACATAGTTATTGAAAAAAAATTATTACACTGTAAAAAATGAATGTTGTTTTTACAGTATAATACAGCTAATTTTAGAGTAATATACTGTAAAAATTGCTTGTTATACAGTAATAAACTGCAAAACTGCTAATTTTACAGTTGATTACCGTGCATTTTACAGTTTTGAACTTGAACCTCTGCTGTCATTATTATACTGTTGTTTTTACAGAATGATGCAGCTAAATTTACAGAATAATGCAATAAACAGGGCCGCGCCAAGCCTGATCGGCGCCCTCGTGCAAATGTCTTCTGAGCGCCTTATGCAGTAACATTCGATAGTTAACACCAGTAGTGATGTTTTAAAGACAAATATAATTTAGAAAAAGTAAGTTTCGCTGAAAATCCCCCTCCCTTAAAAAATATTCCAAATGTCGAAAACTCCTTCACACATAACATTATATTTTCATTCTTTTCAAAATGATTATTCTCGATTTTCGTTCTATTTTTTGAGCAGTAGGTTTTTTTTTAAATATCCCAAAACATTTATTTTGTAAAAGCGTTAGAATATAAAGAATATTAAATTTTAAAAGCTCAAACTAAAATAGTAGGTTTTCCAATAGTTGAATTTAAAAAAAGTACGTGGCTAAAATTTCTTTTTTGTCAAATTCAAATCGTTCATATAATGCAATCAATGAGTAAATGATCCAACAAACAGTTTTACCGTAATCTCCAAGATCGCTTTGCCTGATGATCTTTCTACGTGTATTTATTAATTAATTATTTATTTATTTTTTATAATGAAAACATGCAATGGGTGTGTGAGACTAAATCTCTGTATTCTTTTAGTGCAGAAAAAGTTCCAAATTAAAAAATATATATATTTATTTATCTAGCTATTTTTATTTCTTTTGGGAGTTAAAAAATACGCTAAAATTAGCACATAGACAGGCTCGTTGTTTTAAAGTTGTCCTGGGAGCGGTATCAAAGGGTGCAAATTTTATCGGTAAACAATAAAACCACGCTGACTGTTAATATACTGATTTCTCATAGCCCCCCTCCCCTCCAACGACGAGCCTACTTTTCGAGAATTGCAGTCAACTCTCAATCATTTCAAGCTAATATTCTATATCAAATAACACTCCTTTATTACCGTGCCCCAAATAGACTTCATCATTTTACCGTAAATAATCACAAAATTTAAAAGTGTGAAGCTGGCTAAAAGTCAATATTAATTATTATTATTGTAAGTTCAAAAAAATCTGCACGTGCGAGAGGACACCCACACGACTTTCTTGCTGCAAATAACTCAGCAAATTGGGGGTAAAAATAAAACGACGTTTTCGACATGAGCTATACGAGCTCTATATCACCATTGAAAGGATGCAACTATTCTATTGTGGTCAATCTGGATGGAATAAAAATTCATAAACAGAAACATTTGTAAGCTGAAATGTGTAAATCTTGACATTGAAAATAAAATATTAATAATATTTAACAATTTAAGTGATTAAAAATATCATTAAACATTTAACTAGATAAATATAGGAATAGCTCTGAATTTTAACTACTGCTTATGAAACCAAACTACTACTCGTCAAATACTACTCATAAAAAGTTTTCTGTAGCCAAAAATCGGAGCATGACAAATATTTCATTTTGGAATACCATGAAAATTTTTACTTCATATTTCAAAGAAATTTCAAGTTCTATAGCTCCTTGAATACACCATTGTGTTTCGGAAAAAGAAATATTTTAAATATCTAAGTTAACGTAGCTCTAAATCTCTCTCGAATTTACATTTGATAAATAATTAATCACACTTTTTTGTCTGTCAAAATATGACAACAGGGTACTGATTATATTTCTGAATTGAAATATAAAGTGGAGGATATTCCTCCTAAAATCGGAAACTGACATCTTTCCCGGAAAACCAATAAAATCCGGATTAGTAAAAAGGCATTAAATTTAATGTGAAATACAAATGCATTGTCCAAAGGTTTTTTTTTTTTTTCAATTAAAAAAACTAGTGTTTGAAGCAAAGACGAGATAATCGTGTGATTACGGTCAAATTGTTACTTTTTGAAACTGAAAAGTTTACCTAAACTGTAGTCTGTAATATGTAAATATTACGCACAAGTAAATAAAATGCAAATATGCTTACCGTATTTTTTTATGTACGATAACATAAAGCAGTCGAATCACTACGCACAATTGTTAAAATACTAAAATACATTGCACCAGAGAAAATACAGGGTGTGGGAGAGAAACTTACTTTATGAAGTGTCAATGAAAACAAAACTACTTAAGTTATTGTTTTAATTCTTTTTTTATTTGAGAGTACAATATTCCATTTTTTTTTTTTTTTTCATTTAGTCTTGAAAATGACATTGGTTAAATGATGACCCTCATTGAGCATTCACTGATTAAGACGATTTTTAAAGTTTGTGAGCACTCTTTGCAGCATATCAATTGGTATGTTGGCAATTTCTTCGCGAATGTTATTCTTGAGGTGAGCTATTGTGCGTGGTCGATCAACATAAGCCAGGGATTTCAAATAACCCCATAAAAAAAATCGCACGGCGCCAAATCTGGGGAGCGTGCTGGCCATGGGCGATCGCCTCTGAGAGAGATGAGGTGGACAGGGAAATGTTGTCGCACCAAATTCATTGAATCTCGTGCTGTGTGGGCTGTGGCTCCATCTTGATGAAACCACACGTCCCTAATGTTCATTTCTTCGAGGCTGGGAAGAAAGAATTCCTCGATCATGGTCCTGTACCGAGCTGCATTCACGGCCGTTCGAAAAGTAGCTTTCGACGGCAAAGGCTGTTCTTTTGACCATAGCATGATGGCGACTAATTAAAGGGAAAACAAAACTTGGAGATTTCCCACTTCAAATGCGCCTACTCTCGGCCTTCTACGCAGACAATTCACGACGCAGGAATTTTTTCAAAAAAGTAAGTTTCTCTGGCGCACCCTGTATTACGTAACATTGATTCAACGGAATGAAGAAACCTATTGAAGAGCAGAAGATTTGCTTGGAGTATTCTGCTTTTAACTTTAGACTGCTTGTGCTTATAACCTATTGACATGCTGAAAGAGCTTACACGCCGCCTTATTCGGAAGAAAAAGTGCTGATGTGTGCATTAACATCCCATGTTTCCAGTGTAAAAGAGTAAGCTTTTGAAAAACTTGTTGCGACACAACAAGGCAATAATTTTTCCTTTATGGGTTTGTAAGGAGACGGATTGCTTGTCTTATTGAGCAATAAATAATTTCATCGCCAGAGTTCGTTTTAATGAAGAGTTCCATTTTATTTTTTTATTTGGATTTTTTATTTAATTTTTTTTTCTGTTTGGAGCTTTTCTGGTCGGTAGAGCTCGGCGTCTTTTAGGCTCTGGCGCCCCCGTGCGCAGCACGGCTTTGCACATTGGCACGGCGCGGCCCTGGCAATAAACTGTAAAATTTCTAACTTTATAGTAAGAAACTAAAACTGCTAATTTTACAGTTTATTAATGTGCATTTTGCAGTTTTAAATTGAAACCTTCGCTGCCAGTATTATACTGTAAAAACAACAGTTTATGTCTTGTAGTGTATTTATCTAATACAGTGACCACTGCTTATATGAATCATGTTTCTCCTAAACAGTTTTGGTTCAATAAAGCGGCTGATTTAAATTTGACGATTTGATTCATTAAAGCGGTTGATTCAATTAACCAGCGTCCACTGTAGTGTAGCGTCCACTGGCCAGTAAGAATTCAACTCGAATAGTGACATTTTTGTATCAAAGAATTTCTGCGACTGAGAACTCAAAACGCTAAGTCTTCGTTAAGGCAGCTTTAGTTTTGGGGTATTAGAAAGGTTATTCTCGCATTTTTCGCATCAATAGCAATATTCTCTAATTAGCCGGTAAGAGTTCCATTCAAAAGGCTACTTTTTTGCATCCAGAAATTTAGGTGACTAAACTTAAAACACAAAAATTAGGGACCTATTTATAGCAATGTATGTTTTTACTTATTTATTTAATCAGTCAGGAAGCTCGGTTTTGTTGGGATTAATTGTTGCTGAAATCTACTTCAGCAATGTTCAGCTGATTGAAAAACTGCTAGATATCAAAATTCTCCTATCAAAACCACTTAGAAATTACTAAACGTCCTTTACTAGGGCTGTTCTATAAAGAATAATCACAAATTTGCAAAAAAAAAAAAAAAAGGCCCGTTTTACATGAAATCCGCTTGTTAGATTTCTTCGAGGACATGCTGGAAGCCATTTGTAAAAACATCCTTCAAAATTGCCTCCGAAGCTTCCGCCATTGCCTCTGAAGGAGAGAAACGCCATCCCGGAGGAGTTTTTTAGACTTTGGAGACACAAAAAAGTCATTAAGAGCTAAATATGAGCTATATGGGGGACAGGATAGAACGAATGAACCTCTACACCCGCATCCTTTTCGTCGGAAAATGCTAGAAATCTGCACTCTCTGGATGTCATAACCTGGCTGTCGTTATATTGCATGTCCGACGAGAATACAACGAGGTCTTTCAATTTTTTAGTCCCTGATTTAAGGCAGTAACTTATTGCTTGTTTAGTAGTTTGTCAGCCATACTTTCTTTCTTTTTAGCCTACTTTCCCGTTAAAAATAAAAGAAAGACGAAAAAAGTATTAAAAGTAGCTTAATGCATCTAAAAATATCGCCAAGTCCGAAAAATATCGCCAAGTGAAAAAAATAAAAAGGTAAAATGAATATCGAAAAATTAAAAATTTGAAAGTAGGGTATTGAGATGCGGAATTTGTGCGTCGGTCGGTCCGTCGGTCGGTCGGTCTGTCGGTCGGTCTGTCTGTCCCCCCCTAATAACTTTTGAATGAACATTCCGATTTGGACAAACTTTTTTTTGTTGGAAAGATCTCGGCGAGTACAGCTCATTCCCATATCTGATTTTTCGATTTGAACAATTTTTGGTTCAACTTTGAACCGTTAAACAACCTGTCCCGCGATGCTAACTTTTGAATGGACAGTCCGATTTGAACAAACTTTTTTTTGTTCGAAAGATCTTTTCAAGGATACTTCCTTCCCGTATCTACATTTTCGATTTGAACAATTTTTCGTTCAACATTGAACCGTTCAAACAAGCTGTCACCCCTAATAACTTTTGAATTAACAGTCCGATTTAAACAAACTTTTTTTTGTTCGAAGCATCTCGGCAAGGATACTTTATTACCGTATTTAAATTTTCAATTTGAACATTTTTGGTTCAACATTGAACCGTTCAGGCAACCTTTCCCCACCTAATAACTTTTGAGTGAACCGTCCGAATTGAATAAACTTTTTTTTGTTCGAAAGATCTCGGCGAGTACAGCTCATTCCCATATCTGATTTTTCGATTTGAACAATTTTTGGTTCAACTTTGAACCGTTCAAACAACCTATCCCGCGATGCTAACTTTTGAGTGAACAATCCGATTTGAACAAACTTTTTTTCGTTCGAAATATCTCATCAAGAATACTTCATTCCCGTATCTACCTTTCCGATTTGAACAATTTTTCGTTCAACATTGAACCTTTTAAGCAACCTTTCCCCACCTAATAACTTTTGAGTGAACCGTCCGAATGGAATAAACTTTTTTTTGTTTGAAAGATCTCGGAGAGACTTTCCCATACCTTCCCATATTTCGCTTTTTGATTCAAACCATTTTTCGTTCAATAGTGAACCGTTCAGAAAAAAAAAATTACATCCGTCTACGGGGAATTTAAGTTGAATATTGATCCGGAACTTAAAGTCGGATTTCCTTCAAACTAACTTTGTAAGAAAATGGTTTTGATAAATAATGTTTGTAAAGTACTTTTCTAAGTAATCTTCTGTGAGGACTCTGATTCCGACTCCGACTCCGCGAACATGGCGGAAATGCAGGCTCAGAAAAAAAATGACTGAACGTGCAGACGATTTTTTGTTTATTTATTCATTTGTTTTATTTTATTTATTATTATTATTATTATTTATTATTATTATTTTTTTTTTTGCAGACGATTTTTTTTGTAACAAAAATTTTTCATTCACGAGAACATTTTATTCTTTATTTATATTTAACAACTGGCAACGGATTAAAAGTGAAATTCCGGACATTTTATTAACGGACGATTTTTTTTTCTTTTTCTTTCTTTCTTTGATAAAATGTGTTTTGATGATCTTTGTACTTTTATTTATTTATTTTTTTTAATTATTATTATTATTATTATTATTATTATTTTGAAAACGATGGAGGATTTTTTCTACGGAGGAACTGTAACAGTTACACTCTTTAAAAGGTGTGACAAAACTTTATTTATTCGTTAATTACTTTTTACGTGTCTATTTCATCTGATGAGAGGGGCATATTTTGCTTTACGAAATCAGCTCTAATTGCTAAAAAGGTACGTTTGACATAATTTTCAGTCTCAGATAATCAAGAGAATAATGATCAGATGCGAGAATGCCGATGTCGATGTACGGGAAAGTAGGCTCGTTTAGTTCTTGACAGAACTTCTTGTTTCTTTCTGTTTTTAATATTCACTAATATCTAAACATTGTCAACAAACAAGCCCTTGAAATGAAGTAGAAAAGAATCAAAATACTCGGCTGAAATTTTTTTACCATCAGAATTTTTCTTTGCCTTTCATCTTGTGTTTTTTTTTTTTTTTCTTTTATCCCTGTCCATTTATCTGTTGAAGCTCATATCCATTTTCTTTTGTGTCCTTCACTCGAACTGCAACCGAGATCACAAGGGGGTGAGCAGGAAGCCAAGAAGCTGTCCCATCTTGTGTCGGGACATCCCTCCCATCCCCTCGGAAAGAGGGATTGTAGAACAATAAAATTCACTCGCCATGACCTCTGCACCCAACATTTACGGCCTCCCTCTATTCGAAGTCGCTCGTTCTGGGGGCTTCTGTATTTTCCCAAGTCCTTTTCGTTCTCATACGATCATCAATAGGGGGAGGAATACGTGCAAGCCAGAACAGGGGGCAGGGACACCCCACATTAATATCTTCCACCCTCCGTCGGTTCTTCGGTAATATATTGTCAAATCTGTGTCCTGTATTTACGAGGCCTTTCACGCCCTAAGGTTGGGCAAGCTAGAGGTCAGATTAGTTTAAAAAATCCCCCTACTGTTAATCATATTTATGGGATAAGTATAAAATGTTTGAGGTTTACGAACCTGGATGTAAGTTTCTAAGCTTGGATCGCAAAAAGTTTTATTTTTAATACGCTTTTATTAGTTTCATACGTGGTTCTGTTTGTTTGTTTGCTTGTATGTATGTATGTAACTCAGAATATAAGATAAAATTCACGTTCTATATAAATATAAAAGTAATATATATATATTAATAATACGAATATTAATAATGCTAAAGGTTAAACTTATATTATAGGTCAATGTATTTATAAGTGTTTCAGTTTTTTGTACGTAACTCTGAATGAAAAATAAAATTCACGTGCTTTGCAAATATAAAAGTAATATATTAAATACTAAATACAAAAATTAAAAATTAAATACATGTAAAATAGCTAAACTATATTACATGTTGATATACAATAAGCGCATGTAAACTTAGCGGATATTCAGTAGTTTTGAAAATCAGAGGGAAATCAATTAGAGTATCATGAAATATAGTTTGATTAACCTCTTCCCGAGCTGGACTCGGGCAAGCGAAATGTTCCATTCTGGCTCATCACGAGTGTAGCTCGGGCACTGAAAATTAACACTACACAACCAGTCTTTCCCGAATTATTTCACATGTCCCTTTTATAGTTTCGGATGCTTTTATTTACTATTGTTGCTACTAAAAGGCAGCACTTTTACAGTGTTTTGAGCTGTAGATTTAAGATAAGAGTAGGCGCCAACTCCAAAGTATAATGATTTCTGCCATACAGAAAGCCAACTTTACAGCTAAATACTCATTTATTTAAATAGATATTTTTACATTTATTTTTAGGAAATGTTGCATGCGAATGATGCTATTATGTTTAAAAAGATATGTATGTATGAAAATAAGCATAAAAAAATTGACATTTTTTTATCCGTAATTCCGAAATAAAATGAGCCTGGAAGGGGTTAACTCTAAAAGCGTATTTTTTAGTTTTTTTTTTTTTTTTTTAACTATAATTCAGTTAGTAGCAAATGCACCCACAGCTCGATCATATAGCATCCTAAGACTGCAGTTTCGCCCTTATTATGGGCTCCTCAGTTAGGAATCAGGGGCGGGTCCAGAACGAGCTCTCGGAGGGGGCCATCTTCTGAGTATGTAAAAAGGGGGAAGAAGGGGGGAAGGATTGGTTTATAAAAAAAGTGCTTTGGCAAAAACTTCTTCAATAGTTAACTATGAAATTTCATACATTAGTTATAAATAAAAGAATGCGGTTAAAATCTAGATTTCCTAACATACAAACATGTAAATTTACTTTCATTTGCAATTTTGAAGCAAAATAAAACTACAAGACAATCACAGTAAATATTAGCCAACATTAATCCATGTCTAAAATTTAGTGAGCATTGTTTATAAGTATCAGTTGATGTATGACTGAAAAAATACCAAACAAGTTATGGTAAATACTTTAACAAAAAATAAAATAAAATAAAATTCGTGTTTAATTAAGAGTTTGAAAAGCCAGATTATATAACTTTCATCAAAACATGAAATTTACTTATATTAAAAAAAATTTAAACAAGGAAAAAACAAATGCTTAAAAAGAAAAAAATTCCACCAAATTAGAAAATCGTTCTTTTTCCTGTTTCAGCTAGAGATGTTACTGTCTGAAGAATTGTTTGAAAAGGCTGAAAATATTTTTAAAAAAAAACTAGATTTGCTTCTATGTAAAAAATAGTGGTACAGTTAATAGAATTTTAAATATGCAAGACCTAGTTTTCATTTTTGAAAATTTCTCCCCGCTCTCGGAGGGGGCCATGGCCCCACAGCCCCCCCTCTGGACCCGCCACTGTTAGGAATAGCCAATAATCGAGCCGGAGGCAAAAATCCTCTTATTGTAGCTAAGATAGCCAACAAACTGGTAGATAAAATGAATTTATCTTACCAGCGAGCGTACGCAAACTATGGTGCGGCTCAGCTCGAAATTGCATTTGCTACAGTTCTGCCTCAGCCCTGGCTAACGGGCGGTAACTCATTGCATATAATTCAGTTATTTTGACTTTAAATAAGCTTTCGATTTAAAATCGTTTTGTAACTACGTCATTCCATATGTATCCAGTCAGGAACAATGTATACAAGATTCTACATTAGGATCAAAAGAAGATTTTTCGTTTATTGTTATGGAATTAAATTAACTTTTGATTTTAAATTGTTTCTTAGCCTCTTCATTCAATTTATGTCCTTGATTGAGAACAAAAATAAAAAGACTCTAGTAAAAAATGTTTTGCTGAAAAATCATTTTAAACTAGGGAACTCTCATTGAAAACATTCTAATTTCGATATCGTCGTGTAAGCAGCAGCATAAGATGCATTTCCAAAAAGATTATTATTAAACAAAACTTTCAAATGATGAATTGCAGAGAGCGGGTCCTGCTTTTGTGTTAAAATGTGTTTTTCTTCCCTCTTCTACTTTGAGTTTTTATCATTTAAGTGTTTAAAGTAAGTCACAAACGTGCAATTAAAGTAAAATAACTTCTTGCACGAGTTTTTTGTTTTAAGTGTGCACTATTTTTGAATTCAAAAAACAATATATTACTTCTTTGTTCAATCAAAAAATCAAATCCGCAGGTTTACTGTATTTTTCAATCTGCATTTTTTGGTATTATTGAACTTCCAAATACATTTTTTTTTTTTTTTTCTGAATCGTTCAAAATTGCAAAAATGTTTTGAAAATGTAACTGTACCACTGAATTCAGATTAAAAAATACAATAAATCAGGGAGGGGGGATGTTTTAAATAATGTATGTTTTATGTTGAATATTACAAAATACAAGTTATTATTTTGTTTTGTGAATGTCAGTGAAAATGCCCAAATGCAAAAAGTGAGGAAAGTGAGGAGAAACAGTGCAATTATGCTCAAGTAAAACCTAATAAAAAACTGTTTGTTAAAATCATTAACGCTAGGAAGTAAATATTGATTGATAAAGAAATGTCCGTTAATTCTTGTGTTGTATTTTATTTACTCCGTTGAAAGAAAAAAAGTTTTTTTTTCTTTTCATGACTCAGATTTAAATATAGAAAAAAAGCTAAATTTTATCGTAAACAAATATATTTTCAGTAATAATGACTTTTTAAGTTGTATTAAACTAGTATAATGTATTACAATGTAATAACGTTTATCTTTACAAAGTAGTATTCTGAAAAATGATTGTAAGAAACTAAATCTGGGGGGGGGGGGCTTATAAGTTTAAGGCATAGACTGTTTTTCCAACAGTTGCACAGTGCATCTCATATAGTTATACAACATATTTGTTTATTAGTTTAACTCTATTAATGTAATTTCCCAAATTGTTTAAGATTTAAAATGTTAACTCTACCATTATTTATAAATTAGTACAAAAGAACTTTCTTTTATTCATAGCCAACTCCAAACTTATCGAAGGCTTACATTTTTCTTAACTGAACAGTAACAAATGCGAACATCCAATTTAAGAATAAATAAACAAATTTAGATACTTTGCAAAGCAACGCATACAGTTAGTTACCAAAAACAAGTTTTTGTGAATATGTTACCATAGTAATGACCATAAAAGGTTCTTTTTTGTTTGAAACTGCCTCCCTAACCAGAAGAAAAACTCTTCTCTTTCCATTACTATTAAGTAGTTCTAAAGTTATTAACCCATTAATGCCTAGCGTCCCCTTTTAGGGACGGTCCAAAAAAAGAGTCTGAATTTCCCAAAATGCACATTTCAACCAACTAATAGTGTTCAATTAGTACCTTGGTATTGTTTCAATTCGTTATTAACAGATTGCAGCACATAACCATTATAAAGTGTGTTCTGTAGCAGTTTTAATATGATCTTTATCAAAAATTACCTCGTTCACAATCTCAAGAAAAAAAGCTAAGTTTTCAAAATTATTCCCAGCTTTCCAGTTTTTGTCCATTGCTGATTTTATTTCTTCTTATAGAACGTCTTTCTAAATATTATATCGTAGGCAGAAAAAAAAATTAGTAAAAAAAGTAGGTTCCTTCTGGGGTCTATCGTAACTTTTAAGGGACGATTTTTCTTTCCTTAATAAAAAAATTATATTTTACATAATTTTTTTATTATTATTTTTCTTGTCCATTAAATACTGTTTGTAACCAGTATACAAAATATCGTTTAAAAAAAAAGTCAGGCATTAATGGGTTAATAGTGTTCACGAGGTAGCTTGTAACTTAAAATATACTGTGAAATAAGTATAACGGCATTATTACGCCACCTAGTAGTGTTATTACCTGTTGGTCGCGAAAGCAAATGAATAGATGTATAATGTACGGATATAGTTCATGAAAACGAAAAGTGTTGATATAACCAAAAAGGGTCAAAAGAAATTTGGTTATACTAAATTTTGCTGTTTTCTTCATTCCAGAGGAAGAAAATTTAAAATGATCATTAATGCATCCTGCTAATGATAAGTAAGAGCAATAAGTCAATTTCTCCTGGTGTTGTGCCTGAATTTTCAGAACTGTATAATTTACATGCCATTATTTCATCTTATTTTAGTTTTCTTAAATGGCGTTATTACCCGCATAGGTGGGTAATAACGCCGAAAATGAAACAGCTTGATAAATCACGCCACTACATTTTGTGAATACGTATCTGATAAAATTTTCTGTAAATGTACACTGTAAAAAAGTAAACTGTTGTTTTCATAGCATAATACTGGCAGCAGAGGTTCCAATTTAAAACTGTAAAACGCACAGTAATAAACAGCAAAACTAGCAATTTTACAGTTTATTACTGTAAAGCAGCAGTTTTACAGTTTTCGTACCACAATTTAAGTTTATTACCATAAAATTAGCTGTATTATACTGTAAAAATAACAGCAGCAGAGGTATAACACTGGCAGCAGAGGTTCCAGTTTATTATTGTAAAGCAGCAATTTTAGTTAATTACTGTAAAATTAGCAATTTTAACAGTTTATTACTATAAAATATTATATATTATATATATTAGCTCTGTAAAAACAACATATATTTTTTACAGTGTAGATATAATCATTTAGTTTATCAAATCCTACATTTGTTTGGGAAAATAAACCTAAAACTAAGCCGTGAAAAATGGTAGACCCTTAACGTGGACCTTTACTACACCAAAGCATCTTATAAAACGAAGTATGTTCTCATATTTCACGCTCTTAAATTAGAAGCTACCTCTGAAAACCAATCTATCATAAAATCGTATTAAGTGCTAATGCTGGGGTCAGAGGGGAAAAAAGAAAGAAAAAAAGCCATTGGAGTAGACGCAACCTATTTTTCACAATTTGAACAGAGGAAAACATCACACACATCTACGAGGGATATGTTGTCGAAATAGTGACTCATATGCACAGGTATGTTGAGGACGCAATAGGTGGGAGTATAGAGGGAGGGGGGTGGTCGATCCTTAGAACCCGCACCTGGACGAAGTTCCCAGCGATCTTTTCTTTTCCTTTTTTTTTTTTTTTTTACTGTTTCACATTTTTTAGTTCATTTTTTCGTGGTTTTTTTTCTTTTTCGCTCAGTGTTGCAGCTCCTATCTTATATATAAGTTTTTCGGAAGGTGTTCTTCAATGTACCCTCGCTACACGTGATTGGAAGTTTACTTGCTATAAATCAATTTAAAAATTCTTTCTTATTCTTCAAAGGAAAACCAAATATTTCAAGTTAGAAAAACTGAAACTTGTTTATAGTTATTTTAATATCTATAATTCAAAACGTTGAATATGCTTATCAGGTTCAGTGAACACATTCATTTAGTAGTCGTTCTTTAACTAGAAGTCGCATTTTCAGAAAGGATAATTTATAGAGAAAACATATTTAAACTTTTATGTATGCTTATCAGGCTTGTCGGCACGCCCGCATTACACACAAATCATTTTTTTTTCTAGCAATTGCAAAAAAAAGTTAATAGTTAAGTTATTTTTTTTTTTTTTTCTTGACAAATGGACTTTTTTCGAGCACTTTGTGACTCGTTTTTCAAACACTATAAACTCATGTACTGTGACGGGCTAAGAAATTCTTCAGATGATACCGGACCGCGCACACTCATAAATTACCTTAAAAGTAGAGAAGGCTTACTATTTCGTTAAAAATCTAGTTTTAGTCACTGTTCTTCTTAAGCACACGTATTTGGTTCTATTCTGCAGTGTCTTTGTCTACATAAAACACCAGTCCTTCCTTTGTGTGAACGGACTTTGTAGGGCCTCTCTATTCCCCTCTCTCTCTCTCTTAATTCTTGGGACTTCTCAGTGATTTAATTTGTGCTCCCCACCTGTAGTTTTAGGACATCTTTTCACGAAGCCCGTCTCTTCATCTGTTGAAAGTGACGCTCATTAGTGAAATGAGAAGGATCCGTCGACAATGGCTAATCTGGACAGATTACAAATGGTGGTGTCTTCTCCTCTCCGCAAGAAAGAAAAAGCGTTCCACGGGTCTGAGCTTCAGGAATGATGTCTAATGATGGAAAAGGGCGCTCTTTTTGGAGATTTATAATCTTATAATTGTGTCTGATCTGTTTGTGTGCATGTTGTTTTCGGTGTGGAACTTATGCGTTCTTTTCAGAATCTCAGAAGTGTGACTAGTTAATGTTTAAGTTTTGTAGAAAGGGATACATTTTCTACTCGTTTTGCGATGAAAGGCGAAGATATTAAGGGGAAATCTGAGTCAAGTCTTGTTAACTTTGCGTAATTTTAATTTTTAAATATAGTTGACTTGTAAAAGAACCAGAAAGGTCTGTGCTGAACTCTATCATTGTTATGAAATAAGTTTGCTACTTTTTGTCCTATAAAAAGAGGAAGGAAAAAAAGAAGTTAGCAATATTGTACACAGCTCAATGCATTATTCAATAATCCTGAAGTTACAGTTTAGAAACTATTTTGACTTCTGGAAGAACTAGAGGAGTAATGTACTGAACTCTCCTGACAAGTTTATGAGATCAACTTTCAACTCTTTATTTTACAAAGGAAAAAAATTGTGATATTGTACACAGTTTTATGAATCCTTCAATCTTCCTAAAGTTACTGCTTGAAAGCTTTTTTTGATTTTTTTTAATGCTTTTCCTACTTGTAGTATCGTATGCAATATTATGAGAGATATAAATCTTTAAATGTTGGGAAATTAAAAGGGGCGTTTTCTAGCAATTAGAATTTTTTCTGCTTAAAGTTAGACTAATTTCATTAAATAACTTATTTTTTACATCCCTTTTCTGGCGGGTTCAAAGTTACTTTAAATGGCTGGATAACATTTAACTAGGCTAATTACTCATTCAAAATGAAGCTAATGTTACGGTATTACGGTGAAGAAATGTATGTCTCCCTGTCTGTCTGTTGGTCAGTCGGTAGATCTGCCCCTCTCAATATCTTTTAGGGAATAAAAAGATTAGAACAAACTTTTTTTTATCGGACAAAAAGATTTCGGCTATTACATATTATATCATATTTCTTTTCTTTTCTTTTTTTTTGAATTGAATAATTTTTTGTTGAATTTTGAAGTTCAAATAATAGTAATAATAATAATAACTGTAGTGATCAAGGAGAAATTAAAGGCAAATTTAAATCCCGAGCTACAGGGTAGGTTTGCTTCCAGCAAAGTTGATTGAAAAATGCTCTCACGAAGGACATGCACAAAAATTATTTTTTGATGTGGTTAATTTGTGGATTTGTTTGAGCAAGTCAAAAGTTTTCAGTATTAACTTCTGGGGAAATTCAAATTCTTTTTTAAGAAACCAAAAACATTAAAAATTGCTTTTTAGTGCCGAAAAAT
Organism: Uloborus plumipes; assembly: GCA_038373865.1. Lineage (NCBI taxonomy): Eukaryota > Metazoa > Arthropoda > Arachnida > Araneae > Uloboridae > Uloborus > Uloborus plumipes. The sequence goes on along the minus strand of JAXGGA010002627.1, from coordinate 61,245 downwards.
TGAAGAAAAAAAATGTACACATTTTGAACATATTCTTAGATTTTTACTTCAAGGAAAAGAAAAAAAACTTATTTGTAACCGAAATGAAAGAACATGCCGAATGCGAAAAGCATTTGTTTTATAATTATTGCAATACAATATCAGTTTTGCAATTTACAGAAATTACATTAAATCGGGACACAATGAAAACAACATTTTCATGTGTTTTTTTTCCCCCATTATTCACAAACGCGGGTTAAAATCCAACTTCAACCGAAGCTGTGCGAGCACAATTTGAGTTGTTTGTTGAAATGACTCTAATCTTGACAAAATTTAATAAAACCTGTACCTACATTGAAATTAAAAACTTGCGCAACTTAAAAAAATATGAATTTAGAAGTTAACTTCTAACGCACTGACATATTACCTGCGCTGCTTAGTTTTTTGAACTCGAATAAGGAAAAATTCCTCATGCAAATAATTTTGGCAGAACTTATTGTCTTTATAAATCATGACTTAACAAAGTCAGGTGGCGTGGGACAGGAATAGCTTATTAATTATGCAAGTTTATTACCATAAGCCAGTTAAAACATCGAAAATATAATCCTGTAACAGCAGATAAATTCCCAACTCCGTTCCCTACCCGGCTGGAACCTTTTCAAATAAACGGCTCAAATGAAGATAACCTAGAGCTGTTCTTTTCTTTTGAATCCGCGGATATAAGCCGACGATTCATTATTTTTGATAATTTTCTCCACAGGAGGTTGGCAACATGAGCTCTAAAGTCTTCCCAGAATGCAACAGACGGATATTAAACATTGCTTCAGCGCTCGTTAAGCAACTCTTCAAGAGCGGGTCTGGCAATTGTTTTGCAGAGGAGACTTTTCTACGAAAGTTTCTGAAAAGTTTTCCGCTTGCTTAATACGAATTATATATGTGCTCAAAACAGGGGTGGGGAATAGGGACGATGAATGTTGGCTGTCATGTCTCTTGGAGAACCCTTCATTGTTAGGAAAGTTTAGGAAACATTTAAAACTTCCACTTTTTAAATGAGCATCCACTGAAATTAATTGAGTTACCCCAAACTCTTTTCGAACTAGCTCCGAGAAGGATAAGTCTGTGTTTCAGAAGTAGGAATCTTAAAAATTCTTAAGATTTGAACGTTTAGGAAAGAATGTGTATTACGTCGAAAACACTGAAATTTAAATATTAAATCTCTACAAGGAACGGTGGTGAATGAGTCAGCTACAATGATAAAATGGAATACTGCGAATCATTAATACGTCATGTGTTTAACCACATATTCTTACTCGTGGATTACTTACTCTTAAATAAAACTTTTTATACCTAAAATTTCGAACTACTTTTTAATTAACAATTTACTATATACACTGCTCGACATTGAAAATGCAACACCAAGAAGGAGTGGTCAGAAATTCATGCAAATTTTACCGTAGACGCACGTCACTGAGTTATGCAAATGATATGAAATGCGCAGCTCTCCGACGCACGTGAAGTAAGATATAAGAGAATGAAGTTGAAAAGTGGGCTATGTTCATGATGGTTTTTCTGACAGACTAATTATCGGAGAAATTTGGTTTTTGTCTCGAAGGATACGTGTGATAGGAGTAAATGCCACGCCGTCCTCAACGAAGACACTTCCAACATATAGACGACTTTACAAGGGGTATGATGATCGGACTGAAAAGGGGAAGTTGGTCCATACGTCAAATTGCAGCTGATACACACATGGATGCAAGCACTGTGAATCGGCTGTGTCGGAGATGGTTGGAAAGAGGAAATGTAGCCACATTGAGGGGTGCAGGTGCAGCCAGAGTGACGTCAGACCGCTTGGATCGACGGATTCACCGACAAGCTGTGGCGGACCCGCAAGTCACTTGTACGTCGATTCTGCAGCACGTGCAAGGTACCCTGGATGTTCCTGTGTCGACCAGAACCATTTCCCGTCGACTGGTTGCACGTGGCCTGCAATCACGGCTCCCGCTAAGAAGACTGCCATTGACCTCACAGCACAGACTCCAACGTTTGGAATGGTGCCGGACCAGAGCGACGTGGATGGCAGAATGGCAAACCGTAGTGTTCTCAGATGAATCCCGCTTCTGTTTGTCCAGCGATAGTCATCGCATACGTGTGTGGCGTCGACGTGGAGAAGATCGAATCCGGCAGTAACTGTGGAACGCCCCACAGCGCGACAACGTGGCATAATGGTTTGGGGCGTTATTGCATACAATTCCGTATCACCTCTAGTTCGTATTCGGGGCACTATGACGGCCCAACGATATGTAGATAATGTACTGCGGCCGGTGGCAATCCCCTACCTTCAGGGTCTGCCAAATGCAATTTTTCAACAGGATAACGCCCGGCCTCACAGTGCTCGAATCAGTCAACATGCTCTACGAGGTGTACAGATGCTTTCCTGGCCACCATACTCTCCTGACTTGTCACCAATCGAATATGTGTGGGACGTGATTAGACGCCGTTTGCAGAACCTACCACTGCCTCGTTCAGAAGACGAACTGTTGCAAATGGTTGAAAGGGAATGGAGTGCCATTCCTCAGGACACCATCCGCAGGCTTATTGACTCCATGCCTAGACGTATTTCTTCGTGCATCGCTGTTCGCGGTGATCCTACTTCTTACTGAGCCGACGCCGTCCTTGCTCTAAATTTTGCTTATTTATTTTGAAATAAATATCACTTATTGTTCCATGCTGTCTCTGTCTTCTTACCAAATTTCATCAATTTCTGACCCTTCCTTCTTGGTGTTGCATTTTCAATGTCGAGCATTGTATTATTTTTTAAATATATATATGCCTTTTATATGTATAAAGTAAGATTATTTAAGTTTTATGCTGTAAGTCTAATGTATATATTTTTATGTAGAACATAAATATTAAAAATGTAAAATAAAAATGTATATATGGATGGATTATAGTTTTAATTATGCATAATGAAACATCAAATACACATTTTTTGATAACATAAATAAAAATAAAACTCAAACTAATTTTACATAACTAAATCAAATTAAAGAAAAATATTTTAATGAAAATGCAAAAGTACAACGGAAGAAAAAATTTAATTTCAGAATTTAAAACTTACTTACATAGGAAAGGCGCTCTCTCATACTTCCATAATATTGCAATGCTGTGCAGAACTTATAAAATTAGTAAAAACTATAGCTAAATTACTAATTCAAAGAAAAAATCTTATATTTTTAAAATCTACTACTGTTTTAATTACCAGATGATTCGCTTAAAACATTTCTTATTCAACATAAATAGGTCGAGCAAAGCGTAACAAAAATGAATCATTCAGGATCATCCTGAATCTCGAGCACAAAACTATTTACATTAATGTTCTATAGATATATGTGATGTATCTCACAGTTTTTATAGAAAGCATAGCATCATTAGTAATCTTGAAGAACTTTTGCTATCAGGGAGAAAAATTTTCTCTTTAGTCCCTCAGCGATTTTAATAAAAAAAATAATAAGTACTCTAAAATTTTTGCTCAAAACCAAGAATATTTTTTTCTCTACAAATTTACATTATAAAAATTTCTATTGTGAAGTTATAATTGTGTAAGTGGGAAATATTATTATCAAAAAATAATAAAACCCTATTCAGTAATAAATGAAACATGATATTTTCTCTATAACTGGATAAGAAAAAAAACACAAAATGATCATTGTTGTAAAACACATAAGCCGGGAAAGTACATTCTGTCTTCATGATTCACTTTACTTAAATCTTTCTCAGCACAAAACTTGACTAATTCTCTATTTTCTTTTTGGTTTCATTAAGTGTTATACTTTTTTTAAAAATATTACCGCCAGAAATATTTTTTCCTTATCTCTCATTATATTTAACTTCGAACTATGTCTTTTAATAATAAAAATCAAATAAATTAAAAGTTAGATCAAAATATTAATATTCTCAACTATTTGAATTGCAGAAGTATTCTATAATTCAACCGCGACGAGATAGCCGGTGTCAATCAAATGAGAAAACGAGTCCATTCCTTAAAATAGGTAGAATTTCTACGCATTCAAATTCCCCCATCAATTGTGAATCCCATTCCTCAATTTTCATCTGCGATTCACCCCTTCCTAAAAATGGACAATCCTGAAAAAAGGAGGAGTCATAGGCCATCTCTGCGAAGTTGAATTATATTTAGTATTTTCCCATCGGACTAAAAATATATTATTAATAGCACATCGTAAATTCAAAATGAAATTGCAATTATTTTTCAAAATTCACTTTTGTTATTTAAACTTCCTCATTTACCTTCTGAGCATCGTTCATTTAAAACTGAATAAAAATGAATAATTTATATTAATCAGCTATAATAAGACAAAAAGCGTACGTTTTTCGATTTAACATTTTGTCCTCGAACGAAACATATCACGTTATCATTAACCTTAGAAAACCATAATGGTTTTCAGCCTACTTTTGCAATAACCATAAATCATATTTCTGCACAGAGCTTATATCTTTATCGAGAGAATAATTATGATGTGAAAGAGAGGAATTTAAAAAATAGTTAAAATGTGTACTGATATCAAATTAGTATAAGGCATTCTGTGTTCTTCCTGCAAATTTTGCTTGTTAAATACAAAGCTCGGAAGAAATTCCATTTTGAATTTTCTAGCTCGCCCGTTAAACGATTAAAAGTTACTTGAGAACAACAGAATTATATTGATCCAAACCCAAAACTCACGTTAAGATATTTTAGTTATTTAATCCCGAATTCTACGTAAGGTTGATTGATAAAACGTGTAAACATTAAGAAAGTTAAAATATTTTATAAAAGATCAGTTACTGATCGAATCTAGCTCATCAGGCGCTGAGGAAAGTGAGGAATAACTATAAATTCACTTTTCTGTGAATAGACATCATTTCGAAGAAATTAGCAAACTCGATTCTGTAGCCAAATTAATTGTGCGTGAGAAATAAATGAGTAGTAAAATCATTTTTCATTTTATCACTCGCAAATTTTTGTTTCCCGAAATCGTTAATGTATCGACAGCTTACACGTGAGTTCGACATTACAGTACCGTAGGAACTAGGTCGACGGACACAGACTGAAATAAAACTCTTCACCAGTTCAGGTCCCACTTATGAAAATTTGTTCAACTTTTACAATTCACGATTAAATATTTTGATTCATGTGTTGCAACAGGAGATATCCTTACGAATCTTTAATTCTAGTTTCAAACTGGAGGAGATAGATGATGCCCTTTTCTCTCGTTGCCCTGCATCAAATGCTGGATCGCCCTGGGAAAGATAGTGGGAGTCTGGGCATAAAATAGACTTATTGACTACTACTCTATAAAGTGCTTCTTGTCTTGTTGTTTTTTGTTTAGTAATTATTTTTTTGTTTCTAATTTGTAGTCCTTTTCTATTTTCTTGTTCTTTTTGCAGCTATATCTTCACATCTGTCATGAAATTTCAAAAACATTTGAACTTGAAAATTTTTTTACTATGATAGAAAGTTATAAGGAAAAAAACCCATAAGAAAGTAGATCACTCCGAACCTACTAAACCATACTAAATAATAAATAGCAAGAAAAAAAACAGAACACTCCAAACCAAGTGGCTCCTTTTGCATCGTCTCATGGCGATCTCATATTGTTTGTTTCTACTTTGTTGTCCTATTCTATTTTCTTGTTCTTTCTGCAGTTGTCGTTTTACATCTGCTTCTTGAAATTTCAAAAACATTTCAACTTGGAAATGTTTTACTATGATAGAAAGTTATAGGGAGAAAAAAATCACAAGAAAGTAGATCACTCCGAACCTACTAAACCATACTAAATAATAAATAGCAAGAAAAAAAAAAAGAACCGCGTTCCACAGTTCTTATTCTTTGCCACCAGACGAAAAGATTGAAATTTCCCCAACCAGCCTACTTCCGAACCATCAACATCCTTAATCACTGCAATCCGCTCAAACGGAGGGTGCCATTCAAATGCAAAAGATTCCGAGCTAAGCGACGGAATGAATCAGCAATCTCAGATTTCTAGCAAAATTCGCTAATTGAAAAAACGAATCTTCTCCCTATCGGGTCTTTTTCAGATGGAACGGTTTCAGGGAATGGGGATCCCCAGCGAAGCTTTATTAATAATCTTTTGTGTGGGTGATGTAGAGATAATCCCCATCGCCGCATCCCCAAGCAATCAATTCGTGCGTTCCTTCCCGTATCTATCAATGATGTCCGAATCATTGCGTCGTCACGGATTGAATTGAATAATTGTAATTATGGTTATGCATGCAGTGCCATCTGTCGGAATGAATGCAGCCTATGATAATTTTGTATATGCAGTAGGTCATCTATTGACGGCACGACAGACAGTCAAACAAGACGATTCTTCAATAAACAGCTACACACAAAAAAGTTTTTATTCTACATTTAAAAGAAAAACGCAGCTGCTTTATACATGCAGGCAACAAAAGTTGAAGTAGAAGCCGCTATATAAACAGGCCGAAGCCTCAAGATTAAGTTTTACCACTTTGGATCCAACTTATAAGCTTTTACTTTCAATTTTCATTGTTGCGGAGATAGGGTTACCAAAAAAAAAAGTTTTGGCTCATTCTAAAGCTTTACCAAATCCACATGCCGCTAATAATTGCTCACAATAAAAAATTACTAAAACGCGATACCTTGTTAGAAAAGACAACCAATCAAGCACTCAAACACGCGCTAGGTCCAAGGCGGTCAAACTTAACCCATTAATGCCTAACGTCCCTTTTTAGGGACGGTCCAAAAAAGGGCTTGTATTTTCCCAAAATGAACATTTCAACCAAAGAATAGTGCTCAATGAGTACCTTGGTATTGCTTCAACTCGTTGTTAACAGATTGCAGCACATAACCATTGTAAAGTGTGTTCTGTAGCAGTTTTAATATCATCTTTATCAAAAATCACATCGTTCACGATCTCTAGAAAAAAAGCTAAGTTTTCAAAGTTATTCCCAGCTTCCCAGTTTATGTTCATTGCTGATTTTATTTCTTCTTATAAAATGTCTTTTTAAATATTATATCGTGGGCAGAAAAAAATTTTAGTAAAAAAAGTATGTACCCTCTGGGGTCTATCGTAACCTTTGAGGGACGATTTTTCTTTCCTTAATAAAACAATTATTTTTTACATAATATTTTTTTTTATTATTTTTCCTGTCCATTAAGCACCGTTTGTAACCAGTATACAAAATATCTTTGGAAAAAAAAATGTCAGGCATTAATGGGTTAATCTTGATGCGCCGGCTCGTCTTGAGAGTCCTTAGTTTGATGTAAAGAAGTCTCAATTTACGATCCACATACGTATACATTACATTAAATCAGCAACGAGGATCTACAAATAGCCACGAGGTAATTTCTAAACCGTTGCAACTAAAAAAACTACTGCAAAGACATTCAAAATTTTCAGGAAAGGAAACGTTTTAAGTGCACCCTCTCAAAAAGTACAACTAATTTATTAATGTATAATTGTGGGAGGCTAGGCAACTAGCTCCCGCCGACGTTTCAAAGACCACATCCCAAGTCTACAGGAATGTAATTTCTTGATCAGCGGAATATTTTCAAGATGATCAGATGAAGCAAGTGTTTTTTTTTTTTTTTTTTCTCTCTTTGTCGGAATCCATGCTTCCAACTCATATAAGTGTTGGATATGTTTTTTCAATTTCAAATATTATGTACTGTAATCACTAAGTTACACATTTAGTAATGTGTTTGAAAAATAGTAGTCTCAGAATGACAATGCATTTTCCAAGCACAATTAAATATTCAGTTAAACAAGACTATTTTTAAAGCAAAAAAAATAGTTTCAGAAAATGCAATTTTTACACTCCCATTACGTTATCAGGAAGAAAAGAAAAGGGCGGGGAGGGAGGTGCACAAAACGTGCTTTCAAAGTAGCTTCTTTGTTCGGCATGCATGCAAGATCCAGTAAACAAATAAATAAATGTAAGCCAAGTTAATGTATTATTTTAAAATTCATTTTTGTTAACTTCCTGACTTAATAGCTTAATAAATGCGGTTTTGTTTGATGCCAAATTATATACTGCCGTTGCATTTTCCGGCGGAAATCGGAATTGAAAAATGAACCGGCAACAGATGTTATTTAAATAATTACTCGATCATCCTTTGTGGCCGATCCATCCATTCCAAATCGGCATCCTGCGTCGCACATCAATACCCCCTCCACGACAAAAGGCCGCCCTTGTCCAAAACAGAACCTCAAAAGCATCGCGACCGTGTAGCGTGCTGCGACCAGCGGCACAAAAGAGAAAAGACCCATTCTATGGCCACACGTGGTATCCCCCCTTATGATGAAGTCCGAACTCAAACAGTTATGTTTAGCTTTAATATCGCCACGGACAATGAGGACACGAAAAGGTCCGACTGTCTTTTGAGGACACGCGAATGGGTTTCCTTTCTGACGGAACCCCCTTCTTCATCATCGATATACCAGCCCCTCAAATTACGTGATTTCGGGCATTATGCTGAAGAGTCATTACTGAGTGACAGCGGCTGTTGGCACAAAAGGATCAGGCGATCAAAGTGTGCACAAAATCAAAGGTTTGGTTGAAGAATTTAACTTTTTCAGCTCTTATGAAAGGATCTCGAATGTGAAATGTATACATTGTTTTCAATTGCACAGCTGTTTTATTCCCAGATATTTCGCGACTTTAATTCATGTGTAGTTTATAAAGCCTTTATACCGTGCAATGGGAAAAATCAGTGTTTGATCCGTTATAATGGCCTAACAGGTGCTATGGTGAGAAACACGGGAAATCCTTATTTATAATCACAGATAAAGAGATTTTAAAATATTCAACACTGCATTCAAACATTTCCTTCATCGAATATTTTTTTATACAAGCCAATTTTTAACCAAAGACTTAAAAAAGCTTTCTTAGCTATAAAACGATTCACACAGGAAATGTAGTGTGTGTACTTTTTGACATAGAAACTTCACCATTCATGATTAAATGTCATCTCACACTTTCACAAAAAAAAAAAAAAAAATTCAGGACGCAAAATAGTTGAGCAGTAGAGTGCAAGAGTTATTCGTTTTCAACGACCAGGACTTTATCTTGTCCATTAGATCAACAGGAATAAACTATCAGATGAGGAAAACCATTTTATTATTTCGTTTAAAATGAGCCAGGCAGCGAAAATCAGGGATTCAAAATATGGTGTCCTGCAAGTCTAAGCTGATGCAAATGGTAACATGTGACTACATGTAAATACAGGTATTGCTGATAGTTGCCAATGTTTTGGTACACAAATTCATAATATAGTATCGTGACAAATACAGATCTTCAATGGAAAGAATTGTTTCAATATAGCATATTCGTGCTGCTTCATTCTTTTAACCCGTTAGAACACGCGTCAAAATGAGTGACCTGAGAAATCGAGTGAGAAAATTTTTCACACACCAGCTATTTCCCTTAAAAAAATGTTTTTAATGTCTTTTAATTCAAAATATTTCATCTACGATTCATTCTAAACACCAAGTGATATACAAAATAATAGTATTTCATGAAACAAAATTTTAAAACAATAAATAAAATGAAGTTTCATTTCTCTGCGGAGGGAAAATTTCGCTTACGCCGAGTGCTAGAGGGTTTTCAGGATTTTCAAACAGCTTGTGATATTTTCGAATTCATCGACATCACAATTACTATTAGAATAACTTAATTACTTTGCCTTTAATTCTAAATATAACACAGCAACTTTGTTTTAACTTGGGGAAAAGCATTATGGTTTGTCACTTATTATAATATTACAAATTTCTGACAAGTTATCAAATCTGAAATACGTAACCCACGTTATCAAACACAGTAAGTACCATATATGTGAGAAAATACAGAACAAAAAAATAAGAAAACAAATTTGAAGACACACATTAAATTGAAATTAAAGGGGCAAGTGGATAAAGGTGATATGTGACAATTTTTGAAACTTAGTTTTTACCATGGATGAAGATAAGTCCATCAGTATCATGTCCCCTTAGTCACAAAAAAGGTTGGTAACTAAGAATATGACCCCGTTTTACATGTTGAGAAAAATCCATGAAAAAAAAAAAAAAAACACTTTTATTGAAAGCTTTTTCTAGAAATTTAAAAAGTTGTCACAAATCACCTTTATCCACTTGCCCCTTCAGTTATTTTTTTCCTCGTGTTTATTCATGTACGAGTTACCTCACGTTTAACTGTTCCAACAAGAGGGTAAAAATCTCGCCAAGTAAGATATGGATTAGGTAGAGATATCGATTGAGCCGGAACACACATGCATCTGTGATATTTCTGTAATCATTCATTTCCCAACTAGTGCGTTTTGTTTTGTTGCCACCACTTTCCTATCCGCAGTTGGCACTCCATTCCCCTCATCAGTCATAGAGAAACTGGAGAATTAATAAAGTGTTCGCCTGGGGGGGGGGGTGGCGAGAAAAGGTATAGTTACACTACCTTTCCCCCCAATTTTCGGAGGATGGAACAAATACCTGTCGGTTAACAAAAGAGAATGGTGGGAAGTGGAAAGCCTGGTATTAGTATTGGATTTTGTAAGGCTGCTTTCCTCTACTTCTGCTTTTCTTGCAAAGGATATTCATCTCATTGATGTTGCTCCCCCCACTTCCCCCTTCCACGTATTTCTGCGAGTATTTGTGGTACTAAGTAAATTGATGAGGATTGAGAACTAGTGGAATTTTTCGCTCTCCCTGTGTGAGAATAATTGGTTCTGGATGCCATTTGATTTGTTCGTAGCAAGTGATGGTGATTTATTCACTACCTCTCCGTTCAAATTACACTGAATTTAAATTACTCGCCTCAAATAGATTTATAAGATGCTTTTTTATAAAATGATATTTTTTTACGGAACGTAATATTTTTTTATCAAACGTTTGAAATACAGAAGGTTCATTTTATGTTGAATGAGAAATTAACGATGATCAATTAAAACATTTATACAAATTAGCAAGCTTTTTTATGTTATCAGCCTGGTAATTGTTACTAAGATAATTATAAACATCAGGAGAAAGGTCAAAATATGATTAGCCGCTAGATATTGGAATTTTTATGGTTTATTACAATTGAAGTGCTTGGAGGATGAACTGCTATATGTTACATTTTAGAAAATTAACAATCTGGACAATGGTAAGCAATGGATACATGTAAGCAAATAAAACTTGGTACATCAAAAAGTAGCTGTCATTCGACCAATTTCATGCGCACACTAACGACAAAACCAGAAAACGAAAAAACTGCAACAATAAAACTTTGAACTTGAATTACTCGCAGTTTCTGGTTTTGCCACATAACCCCCTTCATCTCCCAAGCCCTTCAATTGTCATTGTGATTGTATATGGTGCAATGTTACAACTATTGCTCTTTGTGAAAACCTCCCGTTACTGTCCCATATCAGGAGCTAAAACAGAATTGCAAACATAAATCAGCAGCTGTTTGTAAGAAAACTTAAGTAACAAAATAACAAAAAAAAAGGTTTTTATTCAAACAAATTAAGTGTTAGAGAATACAATGCATACAAATAAATTGATATGAATATATTATATGATTACATATATTAAATAAAATTTCAATTCCATAAATATACGAACCATTTTGAGCTACCAAGAGATTCCCAAGTGTACAAAAATCGCATATCACATTTATTAAAATCATTCCATTAAAATGAGATAAATTATTTAACTTTTTTAATATTTAGAAAATTCCTAAAAATATTGCACATACTTTTTTGATGGAATTAAGATAATATTTTGTAGTACAAGAAAGAGAAAACATAACTTTACTTGATTTGATGCATTCAAGTTTATCGTTTAAGAATAATAAGTATTAATGCTATAAATTTATTAATTGGGCAATAAACAATGTCATCGTTTAAATTTATAATGAAGTTTCTTCTGAAGTTGAAACAATTGTTCCTACACGTGATTGCTGTTCAGGTCAAGAAAATATATTTGTCGTAATAGAAACATTGAAGAAATAAAAAGGTGTGCTGGAAGAACTTTTTTCAAGAAAATACAACCTTAATGAATACATGAAAAAACACCGAGTAAATGCTATTAAAACCTTAACATATGTGTAACTCTGAGTCGTATTTTGTCTTTAAACTAATTAGAAAGTATCTAAGTATTTTTCAAATCGTTATTTGATGAGAATTGTTCCAACAACTCTTAATCAAATCTCAAATTATTCGCAACTGCATTTTTGTTCCTTAAAAAAAACTTATTTCTTTCAAATAAACGAAATATAAAGTTGATGCACTAATTGAGTTTCAGGAACTGCAATCTTCAAAACAAAAACTAAAAAAAAAAAAAAAAAGAGTGAGATACAAGGCCTAAAACATTTAGACATTATGATTTATAAATTCAGAAATAAATATTGCAAAAAGATTTAACTCCTTATCACTTTTCTTTTCTGATAATACATTTCTAAGTAATGCATATCACACATACATTATCACAAAAGTCGGAATAATTATTGCCTTGTGTTCAAAAATTTAAATGGAATGCCAAAAGCACATGATTTGAATCCTCATTGAGGGAAGCACCATATTGAGCAAATGAAAATCTAAATTTTCGTTCTAACATTCAAGAGTTGGTCAATTTGGTTTTAAAATATTGCATTAAGATTTTATGAAGGATCAAAGTCCATTTCAACAAATTGCAGAAGAAATTTCAAAGTATTTCCGAATGTTTTACACCTTTTAAGTAAATAACGTTAATAAATTAGTCCAGCTGTTGAATATAAGGTAATAAATTAAGGTTGATCAAATAAAAGGACACTTCAAAACTTTAACGCAGCACAGGTAAGAGATTCGTGGGAAAATAATTAAATAGAAAGTATATCCATAATAATTAGAGTCCAAATTGGTACTAATGTGTTAAAAGTCATATTTTCCAGCATTGTTGAAATTTGGTTAAAAACAAAAAATGCTCCTCGAAAAAAAAAAAGTAAAACTTTAGCTTCTAAAATTTTCATTGGCTCCGCTTCTGAGTTCCTAGCACAACTTTTTAAATGTAACAATAAATAAAATAGAAGGGTGACGTAAAATTGGTTATAAAACAGGTTATGGGGTTATAAAATAGGTTAAAAGTATATATGAAAGAGGTTAGGATATTGCAATAAAATATGGTACTGTACGAAACCCTGATCATTTTGTAACATAGGTTAACACGCAATCAGAAATATGTGTCACATTTCAGGACACTATGATTAATTAAAAATGAAACATTTCTAAAAGAAGTTATATTGCACTTCAATATGGAGAAAGATAAGTAATCATGTAGTGTGTGAGTGAAAGAGTACACATATATTTAATCAGTTGAGAGAATTTAATATCTTTTTCATAATTTTATTTCGTCGCACACAGATTTATATGAGATTAATAATATATTTCGCATTGTATTAAACACAAAAAAACATCAGTGGTTTAAAATTCATGATGTAATAAATAATGTAATTAAAAACATTGAAGTATACAGGGTGTCCACTCCAATCGTGGACCAATAGCTAATTTCTAAACCGTTAGAGATAAGCATATAGTTTATTTAGGAAAAAATCTCCAAATTACGAAAGGAATTTTGGGTCTATTCAATGTTTTTCAAAAAATCAAATTTTGAAAGAGTTACGAAATTTAAATTTTTATACAGCCCCCCAGTCCTATCAATCATATTTAGTAAAACATTCTTGACACTGTAACGTTTAAAACTAAAAAAAAATCACTCTTCTACCACAAAAATTGACCGAGTTATGACGTTTTGAAAAATCAAGATTTTGAAGGATTTCGCATGACGGTCCCTTAAGCAATCGCTCGATGACATCATGAAATAATGCAAAATCTTGATTTTTCAAAACGTCATAACTCGGTCAATTTTTGTGGTAGAAGAGTGATTTTTTTTTAGTTTTAAACGTTACAGTGTCAAGAATGTTTTACTAAATATGATTGATAGGATTGGGGGGCTGTATAAAAATTTAAATTTCGTAACTCTTTCAAAATTTGATTTTTTGAAAAACATTGAATAGACCCAAAATTCCTTTCGTAATTTGGAGATTTTTTCCTAAATAAACTATATGCTTATCTCTAACGGTTTAGAAATTAGCTATTGGTCCACGATTGGAGTGGACACCCTGTATAAAGAATGCATTTTTATGTTTATTTTTACAACGAACATAAAATATACACGTACATAAAAAGTAATTAAATGGAATGTTACATCGACATTGAATATCAAAAGGGGGGGGGGGAGAGGAAAGGTGATGAAAAATGAGATAAACTAAAAGCTTAGTTGACTAATGCAGTTAAATTTCTCAAAACAAGAGCTTCTTTTCCTCAGCAATAAGTATTTCGTAATAAATCCATTTAATTTATCGCTCTGTCAACTTGAAGTGCTTAGTTAACCACTACCTTAAAACGAATGCGAACTATAACTACCTGTTACGATTGAGAAGAATGTTCAAAACCACTTTAACATTTTCTATATTTATTTCTTTTTTTTTTAACTGTGCACAAAGTTAACGAAATTAACCATGACAAAAGTAAAAATAACCTTTTCTTCAGCAGAAAAATGCGAACACCGCGTGTGATGGTTATTTGGCATGATACATATGTGCATGTGAATGTCACGTGCATGAACCAAATTTTACATTTCTTCAAAATAGCTACACTTGCAGAATGAAGTAATATTTTCTTTCAATTTTTTTTTTTTTTTGTAAGGGCCTGAAGAATGAGTGTCCAATTTATACATTTTGAGTAAAGAATCTCCTCTGATGCAGCATTTATATTGACATTGCTTGAAGACTCTTCACTTATAATCTGGGTATTTATATCGGAGAAAAAAAAAGTTGAGAAACTAAAAACATATGTATTTTAGAAGAAAAAAAAAACATCGACTATAAATATTTACAAAATCAACCTTTAAATTTTTGGTACTTTTTTTTAGCAATTTAGCCTAATTTTAGAAATGGCATCTTAGAAATTTTAAACAAAAATATATGTACCTAATGCCTCACACTAAATAATGACTACAAACGGAGAATTACCACTCTACTAGTAGTTTAGCCACCTAATTCACTCTTTATTCTTTATTTTCCTTCTTCCAGCTGATAAATTCAAATAAAAATGACAGTATTTCAAAACTTCAAATAAATATTTTATTGTAAGAATCGGAAATTCATTCTTTCATGCGATTATAGCACAGTGTCATTCACATTAAAATAAATCACAGTTGCAGAAACAATATTTCTAAAAGAAGTCCTCAATTATTATCTCAAATACAAGTTACTGATCTTGTCTAAAAATTTATATTCCATAAAAGTACCAAATTATATACAAAATACAAAAGTTATTCAATGAATTACACCATTAATGTTGCATTCCTCAGTCCACCTTTTCACGAAAAAAATCATGTCTTGCTCAAGATACATCATTTAAGATAAACAAATATTGCTGACGGGTTTGCATTTGTTGAAATGCGATTGTTGTCTACTCCGATCCAGGGGTGCCCACAGGGGGGGATTACGGCGCAAGTAACGCCATCAAAATTTTGGGGGGATTTTTTTAAACTAATTAATTTATTTATTATTTTTTAATTTTAATTATTTACTGATTTTTTTGAATTTAAATTATTCATTAATTTATTTTTTAATTGAAATTATTTCTTTATTATTATTTATTTATTCATTTATTTATTTATTTATTTTCGTGTGTGTGTGTGTGCTTGGAATGTCTAGAAGGGAAAAAAGCGATTCTATTCTGCGCATAATTAGTACTTTTAAAAAATTAATAATATGTAAAATAAATAATAGTTTTAATTAAAAAATAAATAAGTAATATTTTAAAAAATAATTAAAATAAAAAGGGTAAAAATAAAAATAATTGTGAAAAGTTAGGGGGGATTTGCGCCATTGAGCTTGGGGGGGGGGGAGATGGGCATCCCTGCTCCGATCTGCAATTAGGCCTTCTTCTTCTCCGTCTCCAGAAGGAGGCGTGCAGTGGCCTTCCAGTAGTAAAGAACCTGGGCGGCCAGGAGGCCGTTGGACAGAGTGGCGATGATGAAAGTGAAGATGATCACGGGATCGCCGGTTTCTTGAATGGAAGTGAAGATGCGGGCCATGGAGCCCAGGAAGAGCAAGAACACCGTGATGGCGGATAGTTGCCCGGTGTGGCCGTTTTGATAGTTCTTCGCCGCTTGGATCATCTGGAGGAGAAACAAGATTCTTACATAAGTACACTACTAGCATACAACTGGGAGTATAACTAATTCATGTCAGGCAAGCAAATGTAACTAAACTGTAAAGCTTGAGACTCCAAAAAAAAATTTGGCGACTACAAGACGTTATGTTCGTCGCCAAACTGGCAATCTACTTTTTTTTCTAAACAAAAATACAAATTTTTGAAAAGAAAATAGCCGTTAGCATCGTCACTGGCGACCAATGTTAACTTGGAGGGAAAATCGACACATCTGCTGTGCAAAACGTCTAAATACATAATTTCAATCTAAAAAATGCAATGAAACTTTGTTGGAAAAATAGTCAAAGATGACCAAATTTATGATTAATCAGCAAATTAAATGAAATGTTTTTTGAACTTCAAGTATCCAGGTGTGTTTAGTTTTAGTTTCATTTGCAAGTCTTTTTTTTTTTTTTTTGGATTTTAAAATATTTTTTTTTTTTTTCAGAAAATGTTTATCATTTTTTTTAAATATTTCTCTTCATTTATATAGTAATTTAGTTAAGATATATGCAAGTATATAGTGTAATATTACTGTATGCAGAATGAAGTGAAAGGGGGATTACAATTTGGAACTTGGTTCAAAGTGGCTTCGAATAACGCCAAAGTGGCCACTAACTTTTTTCAGTTTACTGGCCACTATCAAATTATTTTAGTCTCAAGCTTTACTAAACTGTATATTTCAAAGAACAGTAAACTCCCGATTATCCTCGGAATAGGGTTGGACGGTAACCGTGGATAAGCGAACATAACGGATAATCCAACTAATAAGTAAAAAAAATGATACTAGTGCATATACAATAGCTAAACAATATCAATAACACTCACACATACATTCATGTTATAACTAAAAATGACAACATTGAATGTGAAAAAATATACGTAAAGGCTAAAAACGAACAATAACACTCATGTTTAAAAAACATTTAATAACTATAATATTATTATATAACTTAAATATTTACAAAAAGAATCTGGTATGGACCCCACACTACTTCCTTTTACGTGTAAATTTCTTAGTAGATGCCTTTAGTATTAAAATAGTGCTTGGAGTGAGCAAGATAACAATTCAAACATTTCCACCCCTAGCTTGCCACGAAACATTCATTGTAAAATGTTTTACAATGATTATTTTTTTTAATTTCGCCGATTTTAACATCATTCAGTGGATTTTTCGCAAAATGTCGCAAAAAAAGCCAAATTGAACCCAAATTCAAAAAATAATTGCCAAATTTGTCGCCAACTTGGCGATATGTAGCCAAGTTAGCGTCAGAAATTTGGTGACTAAAAGCTTGGCGACATATCGTCAAGTGGTTGCGCCAATTCATATCACTTAAGTCTGCATTGAAATTAACATTGATTTACACTCAAAAAGGGGTAAAACACCCCCTTGGAGACATTCGAATGCAACCACAAGAGGAGGTGAACAACTAGACACCCCTCATAGCCTACATACCAAACCAAAAGCTACTACGACATATAGTTTTTGAGTGATGCGACATACATACGCACATACATACGTACGTACATACAGACGGCACGAGAATACTCGTCGTAATCAA
Organism: Uloborus plumipes; assembly: GCA_038373865.1. NCBI lineage: Eukaryota > Metazoa > Arthropoda > Arachnida > Araneae > Uloboridae > Uloborus > Uloborus plumipes. Next base: position 43,434 of record JAXGGA010002627.1, on the reverse strand, counting down.
GTCGGGGGTGGTTCATAATGGATTTTTCCGCTGGTCATATGTTGTTCGGTACATATGCACGTGCTAACAGGTCGAAAAAACGACTCAACATTCATTTGGGAGTGAGCAAAATCAAAATTTAGACCCGAATTTGAGTGAATTTTTTTTCGCGATCACAATACTTCCTTTACTACGTAAAAGGAAGTAAAAAAGCGGTTAGTTGTTTTTCTCTTTTTCATTTTCATTTTAAAACTTTTTTTTTTAATTTCTGATTGAATATTTTTCAACAGCATCTTGTCACAAAGTGATGTATCATACTGTCTAAGAGTAGATTTTGCACTCTTAAAGAAAATTGTTGCATTTTTTTTACATTCAGTAAAATATTGCCGTAAAAAAAAGTCAGAAGACCCGCGGATAACTGGGAGTTTATTGTAGTTCATATTTTGTTAAAATGCAACATTATAGGTGTTCCGTCAGTATTTATAACTATAAAGTATATCCAGTCGGTATAACACGATGTCACATTTTTATTTTAAATATATTCGAACAGCCTCCTCCGATTTGTCACAAAATATCACTTAAGCTCAAACCTTCTTTTTCGCTTGCCATACTCCATGTTGTATTACACAAGTACTAAGATTAAATTAAAAGTTTAAACAACCCCTGACCCTGATTGCCGATCTCATATCATAACGAACTTGTCTGGTCATAAAGCATTTTAAATCGAAATACACTCAGGCACATTGAAAATAGCGACCCAAGAAGAAATTTTCGCCAAGTTTCGACATTGTACAGATTCCCTGTATTTGTGTCGTTGCTCACCCTGTATTAGTTGAATTGTCTTGATTTTGAGATCAAGTGAGTCATCTGTATCATTATGTGTATTAAATTTAATTTCAATCCGACGATTTCTTCTTGGGTCGCTATTTTCAATGTGCCTGAGTGTATATAGAACTGATAGTGAGCACGGAAAAGGAAAGAATCTTTACTAGTAAAATTTCGCTAGTCGCAAAAACATAATAACGAAGGAAAACTGAAAATTCTTATACTAAAATTAGTTACTAGTATTTTAATTGTTAACAAATAGAAACTGGCAACAGATAAACATTTTAAATAATTGAATTTTTTCGTACGGCAATGACATCGGCTTCCGATCTTGTAGATTTTAGCCCTTGCCGCATTTGCTAAAAAACGTTATAATTCGAGTGTCATTTTACATGGAAGTTCCAAACACATCTTAACAGACGCAGAATTTTTTTTTCTTTCTGTTGGCACTATTGTTTCAAATTTTCCAGTATATTTTCACTTCAAAAATCGCGAAAAACATTTTAAGGGAATTAATTTCTTTGTTAGTTAATGCCATCTGAAAACGCGACCACGCAAAGAACACTCTCAATCACTTCACCTTTCAAAAAAAAGTTCAAAATCGGTCTATTCGTTTTGGTTGTACGGTGCCACAGACAAATACATAGATCGACAGATATGCATGCAGACACGTCAAACAACCCTCCTTGTTGCGTCAGGGTTTAATAAACACATTAGAATAAAAACGTTTTATTTCGCATAAAATGTGTGATGTTCCAACACTCCCTCCCCCTTTGTTACAATTTCAAGGACCATTCACCCACCCCCTCGAAGAGTGACATCATTTTGAAATGACCATTAAATACTTCTCAGTTCAACATCATCGAATCAAACAATATAACATGCAGTAGTGTATCTAGGTTTTCAAAATATTTAATAATTAAGATTTAAGCATTACTATTATCAAGGCTTCACTAGATAGCGTTTTATACAGGCTGCTTCATTACTCAAAACATCAATGGTAAAGATTTGCCCACTAGAGAGCGCTGAATGATGTGTTTGTTTACATTTATTAGCACGTTGTTTCTGCTGTAAAAAGTGATGTTCATCCTATCTGTAAGGGTTAAAAAATATTGATATAGTTTACTGAAGTGGAGTACAGAGTGAATTGATGCCGAAGGCCTTATTAGTACTGCTTTTTAGGGGAAATAAATTCCCTTTTCAGGTAAAGTTGGTCGCAACTCATGATTCAGTCATACGACATTCATTCATTGTTTACTTTCTTCGAATTAGCAACATATAGCAATGGCGTTCAATTTTGACATCTCTGCATTAATAAAATATACGCTTTTCTTCGCAGCCGATAAATAAAAATGTAGCAATGAAATAATATTGTTCTATTTACTATTTTGTTTCATTATTGTTGCTCACACGATCTTAATTGCTACGCAAAAGCTCAGATGTTCATTTTGATAGCGTTGACCCATCAGAGCGATAAATGGCGAATCTATTCGTAGAGACATTTCATTTTGATGCCCCAGAATGAAATGTACACTAATGAAGCGATGGTGTTCAACGGAAAGACGATTGACAACAAAACATATTAATTTCTTTAGTAAAAACGAAATGAGCATATATAATCGTTTGGTACTAAAGAGCAATACAAGTACGAAAAAAATAAACAAAACTACAATATTACGACGACCAAATGAAATTTTTTTTTTCATTTACACAACATTAAAAGGTAATGTTCTTTTTATGTTAAATTTCACACATTGATAATATTTCGATAATTGGGAATCTGGTGTGGTTGCCAAATTTTTGGCGATAATTACTTTATTTTGTTGCTCTTTAGTTTATGTTTGCGAAGGAAGTATTTCCCTCGCTCATAAATTGGACACAAAGATTTAACGCCTATAGGGAAAGATAACCAGACTTCCAATCACCGAAATCTTCCCTTTTTTGTTTCTAATTTCACACATACGTTTAATACTTGAAAGTAAAATAATGGGCCAACTGAAAAAAAAGCTGCGAAATAATGTGAGAATTCTTGTTAAAAAACACGCCAAATCAACTTAAAAGCTCCATTAGCATGTAACATAATAAGTTTAATAAATATATCGAGCCATTATTATCATTGAAATTTAAATTAAAATGCAAAATAAGAGAAAAGAAGCTACCATGAAGACGATGCAAGCTTAAAATTTTAATCTTCGCTTAGGTGGTAAGAAAATACATCGCCAAGTTAAAAAACGTACCTATAACTGAAACGTACATACTACCAAGATCTCGGTTATGGAAATAGTCATTCCAAAATGTCCATTAAAATGTAAAAAAATCGCCAAATAAATTAATTTGACAATCTAAACTCATCAAAAGTTTTGATGGAACTATCGTTCCAAAATCGCGATTTATCGCTCTGCGGTGCCAGTGTCGTTTCATAGTTTAATTATAATTACAATCAATTAAAATGAAAAATAATTCGCTAACTAATTAAAACAAGCCGTTAAAATGCAGAATAAACCAGCAAATCGAACGAGCTATTAAATGACGTTAAAATATAATAAAATAGAATTGAATGCCAAATTGTAAAATTGTCGCCAATAAATTAAATTTTAATTTTGTCTTTTATTATCTGATTTGTTTATAATGTTAGTTACCACAAAATTTGATAGATGTCGCTAGGCGACATGCATCCGTTTTTATCCCAAAGATTTTGATGAAATGAAGCAGCCTGTATAAAACGCTATCTAGTGAAGCCTTGCTATTATCAACCTCAAAAAATGTTATATGTATCAAAATGCAAGCAGATATTTAAAAGAAAATAACTCGTATTCAAAAATGAAAATATAGTTTTAAGAAAAAACTTTCATTTTCTCCCGTTTAAAAAATATGTACTATTTGACCACTAAACACAATTAAAATAAATAATCCAATATTTAAAATTGTTTTGCTTTGGATAGTATGTGACGTGTTCAAAATGCCATTTTATTGGCGGCTCCGATATGGAGTTGCTTGTGGTAAAAACGTAAAAGAATTTTTCTGAAGCGACCAGGTAGTTTCTTTTACGTTTTGAGGTAGTGGCGTACCCAAGCAGGTGCAAAGGGGGCATTTCAGGGGATTTCTTTTTTTATATCGTCATATAGACAGTTGGACTGGGTTTGAAAATCAGAGGGGTAAAATACTCGAATATAAAATGGGGGTTGGGGCTGAAAATAGCGTTAAATTCCAAAATATAAACCTACATGGAAAGGCGATTTCTTCTTAAGGAGAAATACATCATTTAAACTACCACATAATAGTAATATTTAGACGCGTTTATTTATTTATTTTTTTTCAAATATAAATGAGTATAAAGAAAAGACTCACTTAAAAAATGCAATGTTTTTTAAATCGTGAAAATGTAAGACAAAATGTGGGGCACCCAGTAACATCACAGACATAGGAAGGGGGAGGGGAGATATGCTCGAACACCAAAACACTCTCATCATTAGGGCCACCAACTATGAGGTGTTTAAGTTTTTCAAAAAAGAATATGTGCTTAAAAATGTCTTGCCTTTTACCTCTTATTTTAAGAAAACAATTTTACATATCAATTGCTGGATGTTGTTCTATTATATTGTAAAGAAAGATTATCAAATTACAAATAAGTTATGAATGCATTACATATTTTAATCACACTAACGAATCAGCAGTGACCTGGCGGTGTAAATAAAAATAGTTTAGAAATACTAAACAAACATATCATTGTATTTTGATCTCACAGTTTCAGCTGCGGAAAGCAATAAATCAAAAGCACAATAGACTAGTTTAATTGCTATAAAAGCTTTACAAGAGTGCAACATATTTTCCGAATATCATTTAGAATTTTAGTCTGCTACATTATTTACAGCTGAATGATAGTTTGCATTGAAAAAGGGAAAATAATTTCCGTACCAACAAAAAATTAAATTATCTCTCGGGATCTGAGACGAGGTACATAACGTACGATAGCACAAAATTTATAATTGATTCAATTAAGACAGCTTGGCAACTGAAGTGAAATAAATAAAAATCTCACTCCTTAATTCGGCAGTAAATTATAGCTCAGCTGACAATTTTTTGAAAATAATATCAAGAGTACAAAAATACCGGAACTTCGATGTTCAAAACAGAACTCTGAAATATCAGACGGAAAATTTAATTCCAAAGTCACAAAAATCAAAACGAATTAAATTACATGGTAGTGCAAACAAGTGAAGCCTTCCGAATTGAATTGTCGAACAGCAAAAGTGGAAAATTCGAAACTAATTTAAAAAACATGCGACCAGTACCCAAGAAAATTATATGCTACAAAAATGCCGATCGAAGGCAATATCCGCAGTCTATCACTTAGATACACACACCTCGCAGAACCAGTCCTCGCAAAAGGGATCCAATTTGCGTGTCCGGAAGAGACGAAAACCAGACAGCAAAAATTTCCAGACGATATCCTTCAAGTCACGTGGGAAAAAAAGAAAAACCGAGACAACCTTCCGCTCCAGAAACGCAAACGGAAGATTAAAAAAGCCTAAAAAAGGGGCATAAAATGAAATAAATAAATATCACGTGGAGGCTAACAACCGTCCGTTTTATTTGCTCGCCGCACCATGTAATTACAGCACACTTAGGCAGCAAGACAGTCCAGTACCAATTCCCGCGCCGGGTATAAATCATCCCTTCGAGAAGAAAGTTCCGCGACCCGTCCAGGAAGGAGGAGGGTGGTGGTTGCAAAAAGACTCATCTCTCCCCTTAATTCCAGCCAGGATCCGGCACCGCCTACTCGGCACATGTTTTAAAATGAATGGCCTAATAAAAGTTGGCAAAAACAAAAAGAAGCTAAGTGGCAACTAAACTTGCCGTCTAGAGAGGCTTCTTTTCTGAGTAAGAAAAGAAAGTTTACATATATTCCCGACTGTAGACAATGTAGCAGTTTGAATGGATGTGAAAGGAAAAACAGACTTTTAGCGTTTTAGACTGATTGGCTCATAGAGAAGTGTAAAGGAACACGTAATTGGGAAATAAAATTCAAATTCGGCAGGCTACCGGAAAAGTAATAGGCTTCGTCTTCGAATTAAAGATTCCTCTTTTACACTTCCTTTTTCGCTTTTTCTCCCCTGGAAACATTTATAATTTGTTTTTATTGTTATCTTGTGCCAGCTAGGGTGCGCTACTTCACTTTTCCAACTGTATCGTAATTTGATGTGAAGTCCGACTTCCACAGTACACGCTATAAGTACCCATTTATAGGGCAGGCAGCCATTCACAACTCAACACATTCACACAAAGAAAGAACAAGGATAGGAGAAAGAAAGAACATCCATGCTCGAGCCGGGATTTGAACCCGGAGCCTCCCCATCCGGTCAGACTTCTCTCACCACTAGACAAGGTGGCCCGGCACATTTACAATTTAATTGCATCATATAGCAGTTCGTGTTCTTCAAACTTCAAGCAATAAAACAAGGACTTAACGTATTTGGAGACTTCGTAAGGTGTTTTATGCAACAAACTGGTATTTCTCTTTGTCTAGTAGTCACTATTTTTGGAAAAATAACCTTATACTTTCAGCATCTTAAAACGAGTAATCGAACTTAAATTTGTATTGGTCAGGTAAATTCGACTAAAAAGGTTTTTTCAAAAGCATTAAAAAAAATTCCACTTTTCTGAAAAGTCCTCTCTTCAACAACGTCAAAATCAAATAAAGATGGAGTTAAAAGTCAACCACAAACGAGCTCCATTCATTCCTTATGACGATTAGTAGGCATAAGAACCTCAAGGGTACACATACAAAATAAAAGGCGGAAACTCTATTTAGCCGAACACACAGAAAAAAAAAGCAAATTAGAATGATAGAATGCCCTAAGCTGCCTCAATCGTAAATGCAAGTTTTCTCCTTTGATTAGAAGCTGCTGGAGAGAGAGAACGATTATGATTCCTCGTGATTAGTATCCATGCTGATGTGCGGTGCACTAATCAAGCCGCAAGCCCACCTGCACAATTGAGAAATCTCGGGCGGTCAGCACAAACAGCCTACCGCCGCATAAAACAGGAGGAGGCTGACAATTCCTCGATGAGTTTTGAAGCCCAATCAGAGGACTCGAGTGGTGGGTACTAGTGTCACGGGGGAAGCGACAGAGTCGAAGAGAGGTCTCGACAACGGGGCCTAATGAGTCATGTGGAAGCGACTGGCCCTCGTGTGCGTGGCAGGTCGGCGAGCGCGGACCACATGAAAGGTTTCCTCTCCTAATTCGCGGGGACGGTACGGAACCGCTAATCAGGGGGTGGGCCGCAGCCCCCTTCACGACCATATGGAGACGGATTGAGATGGAAGAGGATGGGGAGATGAACTTCCCTGTGGTGCGATGGTGAGAATGTTGAGGCAATCGGTCATAACAGATATGTGTGCCTCCGTCTCCCTCCCGAGAGCGATCCCACAATAGCAGCGACCGCTTCGGACTTTTTTTTTCTTTCACTTTTAAACTTCGGTAAAAAATACTTAATTTCCAATAATGAGAATCTCAAATTTTCTTTTGTCCTTATTCGATAGAATTTAATGTTGTTGTGTCGTGCAAGCTAGGCTAGCAATTTGAGGAGCGTTGATTCACTTTTTTAACTGTATCGTAATTTGGTATGAAGTCAGGACAACCACCAGTCAGGTTCGCCAAGAGTCAAGGCGGGCTCTGGTCAGTCTGGTCTCCGGGAAACCCTCCCCCCATTAATCTTATAAAAATTACACTACTCTGAATCTGAAGCAGATCTCCCTAAGAGACTGGCTCCTAGATTCCGACTAGCCTGACATGGCTTCTCGTCGGATCTATTCACAGTATACAACACATACCATAAGGATCCGTTAGCAGGGTATCCAACCATTCAGAGCACAACACATTCACACAAAGATCGGAGAGAGAAAGTACGCCCATGCAAAAGACGGGACTCGAACCCGAAACCTTCCATCAACAGTCAGACTTCTCTGACCACTGGACAAGATGGCCGGCGATAAAATTTAATGAAAAAATTGAAGCAGTGAGAAGTACAGGAATGTAAGAGGACATTTTAAAGGTAAAAGTAAGTCCTATATTTTCATGAAAAACTTCTCCCGGGCCATGCTGATTAGGAGCACTTACCCGAAGTGTTCTTTCCCCAAAACAGATGAGACTTTGTACTAGTTATAATCTCCTAAGTTTTAATTTTGACATTTACACCACTGTGCTTCGATGTCCTTCATTCATTAAGAAGCTTTCGGCGTTAAACAGTAATTATATTTGCAAATAAAAAAAAGCTTTTAGGCAGTAAAAAAACGATTCTACCATTTAGCATCGCAATAAGATTGTAATATTTTAAGTCATATCATGAATGAGAGAAATCTTGTAATGATGTGAAGTGTGCACAAACGTAATAAAATTACAGCTGTTTGACACAAAAAATATAACGCCAATACATAAGCTGGAATTTTTCACCCAGTCCGAATTGACGTTTAATTATTTTAGATGCATTTCACATAATTTGAGTACCTATAAAACTGAGAAAATGCGAATTAAAAAAGAAACGCACATTAAAAAGACAAAGACCAAGCAAGAAGTCCGCACAGGAAAGCGTTGCCAGCCGTCTGCAACCCGAGAAAACTGCAGCCAAAGAACGGGCTGGGTAAATTTTCTTTTAGCTCCTTTATTCCAAAACCCATAAACTCCCATTTTAATTAAAAGCACAGATAAAGAATCCATCACGTTTACAAGATAATACTCCCCCTCCCCTCATTAGCATTTCCGTTAATGGAAAAGCGAAAGCTACAGTCGTGGAAAAAGAGCGGGAAAAAATCCATCACACATACACACCTAAGCGCTCACAGCCAATCAATAACGTCAGACACACGCATACATACACACACGCCACACACACTCGATCTATCTGCAAATACACCCTTTCCCGAATCCACATTTGCAACATCGGAAATACGTCGACTTCGAAAGAAAAAAAAAAGAGAGATCAAAACAAACAAAATACATCCGAATATTCATTTAAAGCGGGTATGCCGAAAGGTGTATGAGGCAGTGCGAAGCAAAGAGAGGTAAGTGGATTTTTGCACGTTTCAAGCAAAATAAGTACAAACCTTGAACAGATTTTGACTGAAAGGATTTTCTAAATTATTCTGTACAGCAGCAGCTACCAGGACTACTACTATCATGTTTTGCACCAAAACAGAGAATTTCTTCCACTATTTGTACTAGTTACCATCAAATTGCCAATTCCGGTACTTACACCCCTTTGACTCCAAATGCGTCGTGTGTTGGAAGGCGGGGGTCGGCATAATTTTCACAGTTAATGCGGATAGCGCGTAATTAAACCTGAAATGATGAAGTTTGGAGAGAGCCGTTTTTGACGGGTGAAACAAAAATGCTTCGACTGCCATTAGCGGAATGTTTTCGCTCCCGCCAATATATTCCGATCTAATTAATAAATTAACGTGCCCGCATTATCTCGCGTCGATGCCTTTTTTGAGCGAATTCACTTTTATTTATTATAAAATGTCATCTCTTGTTTCCCAGATGGAATATGCGAGAACATCCGGACCCCCCTTTGGAGAGCTTTAAACTCATTACGCTGTTCCCATCTTTTGCAAGCGCCGACCTGAGCTGGCAAACGAACGCGTTGTAATTTCTTAGCGAAAGAAAAATTGTTTTTAGCAGAGAGGCATAAATGAGTAGTTCGAACACATTTTTCTAACTGTTAAATAAATACTTGCACAAAGATATTTAAACAAAAATAAATATTGATACATTATTTGCCAGTAGAATGTGACAAACAAATTCAACGATATTTTAATAACATAAGATAATGCACTTTCAAACTTTTCAACAAAATGCCTTTCGGATCAATGCCATATGAGCCTCGAAAAGTCTTGCCGAATTTCATAGAGAGAGATTCAAATAGAACAGTGAGGTCTCTAACGTATATATTTATAAGAGTAAAAATGGAACAGACACTACTCTTTATGCACTTTATGTTCAATGCACCTTTTTAATGACGTCTGAACGACATCACACCTGTACTTAATCCATTAATGCCTGACATTTTTTAAAATATATTTTGTATACTGGTTACACTGCTACAGAACACATTTTACAGTGGTTATGTGCAGCAAGTTGTTAATAATGAACTAAAACAATACCAAAGTAATGATTGAACACTATTATTTGGTTGAAATATTCATTTTTGGTAAATTCAGACACTTTTTGGACCGTCCCTAAAAAGGGACGCTAGGCATTAGTGGGTTAAACACAGGTTGTAGCATGCTCGCAGTCACAGAAACAATGGCAGCAGAGATCCAATTTTTCAGTTCGTTAAAATTAGCAGGGTAAGAGGACAAACATATCCTTACAGGAAAAAATCACATGGTATTAGAGCTGATGACCTAGAGATGTCAATTAAAAGGTGCTAAATCACCTGATCAGGTGCTTGATCACCTGATTGATAGCCATTTTGACTAAATAAAAAGTGGGGCACATTCGATAGCAGCAAGAGATATCTGGTAGTAGCCAATTAAAAATTTTCAACTCGCTCTTTCATTCAAAATTCATCAGATAACCCTGAAACCCCACTTTTCATTTTGAAAAACCCCGTACATCCTCAGAGCCTTATGACACAGGTCTTCTATCGAAGTTCTGCGGAGACTCTGGAACTTTGACAGAGGTTTTGAACGAGATCGAAATCGATATTTGTCTAATCAGAGAAGGGGAAAAACGAAATTTTTTATTCTTTTCAAGATTGAATTCTTAACGGCGTTTTGCTTGCAAAATCAAACATAAATATTTTACGGAAAAAACAAAATTACCCCGACGTAAAATTACTTCAAATAGGAAATAATCACAGCTAAATTACAGAAAAAAAATTCAAATTATTTTTTTATAATTTAAAACTTTGGTGATTATGTTTACGATTAATGAAAAATACATTTAAAAAACCAAAAAAAAAAAAAAATTAGCATTAAACATTAGCTACGACAGAATTCATACTCTAAGTTGTTTGCGCTGCGATAAAATAAAGATGCAATAACAGTTTTGTAAATAGAGTAGCATAAAGCTTTGAGATCCAATTTTTCCTGTCTTTGATCCAGAGCTTCTTCAAGAAAACAATAAGCTCAAATAAGTTCCTCGAAGTGTAAATGGTTGAATACCCGTCTTATGACGCTGTGCTCCAGCGTGTCCGAACCTTTTCAGTCTTACGAACCCTTTTGATTATCTCCAAATATTTTTAAGAAACCCTATTATATAAACCCAAACACAAATATATTTTCAAAATGATTATTTAAAAAAAATACTTATGGATTAAATGATTTTTTTTTAAGATATCTTTTTATGAAGCAGTTTAAAGACTACTTTGGACTCCAAAATTCAAAAAAAATATCGAAGTCTTTCCTGCAATATTGAATCACGAAACAAAAGGCTACTTAAATTGATGCAGATGACTGCCAAAATATCTCCTCAAGGTAAAAATCATCCTCAAGAAAAAAAAACATATGAGGCCCAACACTTTCGAATGTTTTCAAATTAGTTTTAATGACTATCATCGACTAATATTTTATTTATATTGACGCTCCATTTAATTTTGAAAAATCAAATACCAATGGTTTGTAAATATAATTTCTGAACGGTTTTAAAATATTTCGTTTAGAACTAGAAAACAATGGGTCGCTGCTTTAAATTCTTAGAAGTGAAAAAAAATCAACAAGATCTTAAATGTTATTTAAGATCTAGTTGAAATGCAACAATACAAAACATCAGTTTCACATAAAATAATTTTAACAATACAATTTAAATTTTTTGAAAAAAATCCCTTTTAAATTGTCTTATTTATATCATGCTTCAACAATTTCTGCGGTTCATATCGTCCTCTCTATTACAGCCATCCCAGAAATAAGGTAAATTTACATTGAATCCAGGACTGTCATTTCGAATTTTTTCAGGGGGGAGGGGGCAAAGGGTGTGTACCCAATGTAAATTTGCCAAAAAATGGCGAAAACCACGCCTACTTACATGCAAATACATTGATTTCCCAAAGTCGGGGGGAGGCAATTGCCCCCCCCCCCAACCCCGAAATGAAGCGCCTGATTGAATCTGGTAAGATTTTACGGAAGATTAGGCAATATAACTTCTGTGCTTAAGTTAGCTACTTTGAATTCTACAGTTAACAAAAATAGTCAATCTTATTCTTTTTTTCGGATAGCTATTTTGAATTCTTGTTATTACCCCCCCCCCCCCGTTCCGCCATTCGTATAGATGATATCGTCGCCACCATGCTAAACTAACGAATGTGAAAATTAGCACTTTTCAGGAGAGCCAAAACACTGCATATAACTTATTCCCACCAGACGTGTTTGGTTATTTTCAATTTTTAAACTTTTATAGATATCTTTAAGTGTAAAACTATCGTTCGAAGGTATCATTTTAATTATTTGTAAAATTTGAACTTGAAAAACGCGATTTTTCACATTCGTTAATTTAGCATGGTGCCGACGATATTGTAAAAAACATTTTTTTCCCTTGAAGCAGCAAACGTAATAAGTTTTAGAATCATTGTTCATTTTGTGCTTACCCGGCAATTGTAACTTTTCTTGGCAATAGAAATGCTTTTTTTTTTTTTAAATCAAAATTGGTCTTTTTTCTTTAAGTATCGGACATGATTTTTACTATTTTCGCGAGATTAACTCTAAATTAAAACTAAAACCACACCCTTAAAGCCAGTTAAAGTAGCGATTGTTCTTTTTTATTAGAGCGAACTAGTACACTCAAAACTTTATTTTTTACAACTCCCTAGTGTTCCGGCAAACTTTGATTGGGAAGTGCTGCTTTACTTAAAACGCTAGAATAGTGGTTCCTAACCTGGGGTCTATTTGGCTCCATAAAGGGCGATAATTTAACAAGAGGCGTTAAAGGGGCGATGAATATTTAAAAGAAAAAACATAATAAAAAGCCAGCGAATATCGAAGTTAAAAATATATGAGAAACCGATTGTTAAAAATTCAAACAAAGAATTAGAAGTTAAAGAAACAAATTCCAGCTCAAGAGTTTCCTCCACATACCTCGGTTAAAACTAAAGAAAATATTTTTGATCATTTCATCATTTATCGCCAAGTTTAAGAATTCTCATTTTTTTAAATTTAATTTAATTGCCAATGTTTTTAATTGCCCCAGATTACAATTCGAAAAAGAAAATAATTTCATAAAACACATGTAACTCTGTCTTTGAAAAGTTTGTCAATGATCAAAGTTAAGTACCCCTCAGATAAACTATCGATTAGTTTTGGGGGGGGAGGGGACGTAAAAAAAGGCACATTCATTTATTTTTATTTATTTATTTATTGATTTAAAACGTGATTGAATGAAATTGTTGTATCACATACATTTCACTGCGAATCTAAAGTAAGCATGCATGTTGTCAATATTATCGATGCTCACTAGCGACAAGTTACGGTTTTTTTTAAGGAAGAAGGGGAGAGGCGACAGGTATCTGCCATTGTTTAGAAGGGGGGGGGGTGAGCTCAGAAAAGGTTGCGTATCACTGCGCTAGACCGTGCGGAGCCGGGCGATACAGCTAGCAAATACACAAATAAACCGTAAAACTTGTTTCCTTGTCCGTGCAGTGTACGTGCGGGGAAAACAACATGCCATCGCTCCGGTAAATAAATACTAGGGTGGAGCGAAAAAAACAAAGTTTTTATTTTCGAATCGTAATAGTGCGGAAAAGTTGCGATTGGTAAAGACTTACCAAACAAAGCAAAAATTTTTGAAATGGGATAATATCTTCCGATCCCGCAACGAGCCTGAAATTTTGAAAAAATGGAAATTTTCACGTGTTTTTAGCGGTATTTTAAAATTTTTGTTTCAATGTTTCATTTTAATGCTTTTAGACGGAAAACTTACGATTGGTGAAGCCTTCCGAAATTTAAAAAAATATATTGAAAACCAATAACACCTAATACAGGAACAAGTCAAAAAAACCAAAAAATTGGAGAATTTCAGCTTTTTTCGGGGAGATTATAAAAAATTCAAAAATATGTTCTCATTTTGTTTTTCTTTTTTTTTACCCAGTATCATATCGTAAAGCCGTATTTAAAAGCACTATATTTCTCTTAAACATTAATTTATTCTTGATTTTTCAGGTATCTTCTGGACATGCAAACCAACCAATGAAATACAACAATGAAATATGTTCAAATAGTAGAAAATTATAAAATATTTTCCAAAATTGCTACAATCCAGTACAAAAACCCACTAAATAAAACACCCACTCACAAAATGAAAGCTAATTTTAATTACTAAACTACAAACAATTTTAATACCTAACAATATATGCAATTTCTTAATCGCCTTTTAAAGTCTGTGCTTTCTACAAACTGTTACCTAACCTAACTGACTACCCACAGAATCCTTTAACATTAATTTGACTAAAAACTATTTTGTTTTAGTCTTTAAAATTAAACCTAGTTAGGTTAGGTAGTATATATAATGAGACTTCAAAAGGCAATTAAAAATTTAAAAAATAACGTATAATAAGGTAGGTATTAAATTATTCTATCGTTTAGAAATAAAAAAAAATATTGTTTCTCTTATGAGTGAATTTTTTGCTCAGTGGATTTTTGTACTGAAAAATTTGAACAAACTTAATAGGCATGGGTAAAAAAATGTATGTAAAATTGTTTTAAAAATTTTTATTTATTATTTTTTTGCTTTTTAGTTGCTTTTAGTTTGCTTTAAAGTTATGTTTAGGGATGCACCGATTAATCGGCAGTACCGATTAATCGGCCATAATCGGCCACTTTGCCAATCATTAATAATCGGCAAAATTGGGCCGATTAATCGGCTGAAAAATATTTGTTTTAAATATTATTCTTTAAAGTGTACCTTCACTAAGAAACTATGTGCTTGATTTTTATTGACAATAATAATAATCCTCATAGTTGATATTAAGTTTTTAATAAATTTATTCTCCTGCTTTGAATAAATGTACACATAAACAATGTTGCAACATTTTTCATGTGCGATAGTTTTCTCCTTAGTACTGTGTTAGGTATCCTCTGATTTTCAAAGAATAAAAGTCATGAATTAAATTTCTACTGATAATTAAAATTGAAAATTAAAAGTACTCCTAAATTGTGGAGTGCTCACCCCCTCCCCCTTTTTTTACTTTTTATGTCCAATTAATATAATTAACAATGTATTAATGTAATATTATTGACAATAATATGTAAATCGGTTCTAAGAAATTTAATAAAATACTGAAATTATTTTGTGAAAATTAGGAAAATGGAAAAAAAAATCTTCTCAGAAATAAATTACTATTTCTAAACTCGGAATTGTATAAGAGAGAAACAAGAAGTTCTGTCAAGAACTAAACGAGCCTACTTTCCCGTACATCGACATCGGCATTCTAGAATCTAATCAATATTCTCTTGAATATCTGAAACTGAAAATTATGTCAAACATACCTTTATAGCACTTAAAGCTGATTTCTAAAAGCAAAATATACCCCTCTCATCAGATAAAATGAACACGTAAAAAGTAAATAAACGAGTAAATAAAGTTTTGTCACACCTTTTAAAGAATGTAACTGTTATAGTTCTTCCGTAGAAAAATTTCACAATCGTTTTCAAAAGGAAAAAAGTAATAAATAAAATAAAAGTACAAAGAACATCAAAACACATTTTATCAAAGAAAGAAAAAAAACCTCGTTCGTTAATAAAATGTCTCGAATTTTATTTTTAATCTGTTGCCAGTTATTAAATATAAATAAAGAATAAAATGCTCTAGTGAATGAACAATTTTTGTAATCAAAAAAAAAATATCGTCTGCCAAAAAAAAAAATAAATAAAAGTAATAATAATTAATTAAACAAAAAAAAGAATAAATAAACAAAAAATCGTCTGCCCAGTCAGTCATTTTTTTCTGAGCCTGCATTTCCGCCATGTTTGCGGAGTCGGAGTCGGAATCAGAGTCCTTACAGAAGATTTTTCAGAAAAGTACTTAACATAAAGTTTTTATCAAAACCGTTTTCTTACAAAGTTAGTTTGAAGGAAATCCGCCTTTAAGTTCAGAATTCACATTCAATTTAAATTTCTCAGTATGCGCTCATGTTAAAAAATTTTCTGAACGGTTCATCATTGAACGAAAAATGGTTCAAATTGAAAAGTGAAATATGGGAATGAGTCTCTCCGAGATCTTTCGAACAAAAAAAGTTTATTGAATTCAGACGGTTCACTTAAAAGTTATTAGGTGGAGAAAGGTTGCTAGAAAGGTTCAATGTTGAACGAAAAAAAGGTTCACATTGAAAATTTAAATACGGTAATGAAGTATCCTTGCCGAGATCTTTCGAACAAAAAAAAGTTTGTTTAAATCGGACTATTACCTCAAAAGATATTGGGGTGAGAGCTTGTTTGAACGGTTCAATGTTGAACGAAAAATTGTTCAAATCGAAAATGTAGATACGGGAATGAAGTATCCTTTAAAAGATCTTTCGAACAAAAAAAAGTTTGTTCAAATCGGACTGTTCATTCAAAAGTTAGTATCGCGGAACCGGTTGTTTGAACGGCTCAAAATTGAACCAAAAATTGTCCAAATCAAAAAATCAAATATGGGGATGAGCTGTACTCACCGAGATCTTTCCAACAAAAAAAAGTTTATCCAAATCGGAATGTTCATTCAAAAGTTATTAGGGAGGGGGGGGGACAGACAGACCGACAGACCGACCGACCGACACACAAATTCCCCATCTCAATACCCTACTTTCAAATTTTTAATTTTTCGATATTCATTTTACCTCTATTTTTTAACTTGGCGATATTTTTTGGACTGGGCGATATTTTTTTTTTAACTTGGCGGTATTTTTTGGACTTGGCGATATTTTTTAGATGCTGTAAGCTACTTTTAATACTTTTTTCGTCTTTCTTTTATTTTTAACGGGAAAGTAGGCTAAAAACAGTGATTGTAAAATCGTAGTATTAAAAACAATCATTCTTACCATTAATCGGCTCAGCCGATTAATCGGCCAATTATCAACAACCGATTAATAGGTAATCGGTAATCGGCCAATTTGCTTATCGGTGCATCCCTAGTTATGTTGATTCCTACAGTAACAAAGTCCCGAGCAAAGTGGGACAAGGTGCAACAAAAATTTAGGATTGGAAAGCATTTGACAAGGAGAGGCATTATAGCGTATGCCTTGCCGGGAACTAAAAAGGAAAAAATAATATATAATATTTACATGCAACTTCTTACCCATACCTATTAATGAAATTCGTTCAACTTTTTCAGTACAAAAATGCACTGAACATAACACTCAATCATAAGAGAAACAATTTTTTTTGTAAATTTCTAAACAATAGAATATTTTAATACCTACCTCATTATACGTTAATTTCTTAATTTTTAATTGCCTTTTGAAGTCTCATTCTATATACTTTCTAACCTAACTAGTTTTAATTTTAAAGATAATTTAATTTAAAAATAGTTTTTAGTTAAATTAATGTTAAAGGATTCTGTGGGTTGTCTGTTTTATGTTAGGTAACAGTTTATAGAAGGCATAGACTTCAAAGGGCGATTAAGAAATTGTATATAATTAGTTAGGTATTAAAATTGTTTGTAGTTTAGTAATTAAAATTAGCTTTTATTTTGTGAATGGGTGTTTTATTTAGTGGGTTTTTGTACTGGAATGTAGCAATTTTGAGAAAATATTTTATAATTTTCTATTATTTGAGGATGTTTTTTTTTTGTCGTGTGCCAGCTGGCAATTTGGGGTGCGCTGCTTCACTTTTCCTACTGTACCGTTATTTGGTGTGAAGTCCGACTTCCACAGTACACGCATGCCATAGGGACCCGTTTACATGGTAGGCAACCTTTCACACAGCACATTCACACACAGAAAGGACAAGGACAGGAGAGAGAAAGCACATCCATGCCCAAGCCGGGACTCGAACCCGGGGCCACACCATCCATGGCAGACTACTCTGACCACTAGACAAGGTGGCCGGCATTTGAGGATGTTTCATTGTTGTAAAGAATGGTTGGTTTGCATATCCAGAAGATTCCTGAAAAATCAAGAATAAAATAATGTTTAAGAGAAATATAGTGCTTAAAAGTTGAAAAACAAAATGAGAACATATTTTTGAATTTTTTTTAATCTCCCCGAAAAAAGCTGAAATTCTCCAATTTTTTTTTTTTTTTTTTTGGCTTGTTCCTGGGCCCAGAAGGTGTTATTCGATTTCAATATATTTTTTAAAATTTCGGAAGGTATCAAGAATCGTAACTTTTCTTTCCAACAGCATAAGAATAAAACATTGAAACAAAAATTTTAAAACACCTTTAAAAACACATGAAAATTTCCGTTTTTTCAAAATTTCAGGCTCGTTGCGGGATTGGAAGATATAATCCGATTTCAAAAATTTTTGCTTTGTTTTGTAAGTCTTCACCAATCGCAACTTTTCCGCACTATTACGATTCGAAAATAAAAACTTTGTTTTTTTCGCTCCACCCTAATGAATATCCATTGCGTATCTGGGTTATTCTCATAAAATCTGTCAGTTTGAGCTTACAAAGTTTAGAAAAATTAAAGTTGATGGAATCAGATGAAACATTTTATGAAGATCGATTTTTGTAAGAATTTTATTTGCCATAAAAAATATTCTCAATATTTCAATACATAAATATTGATAAAATTAGAAAAGTGAGGGAAAGAACCATGATAAAGGAATGATCCATGAATGTAACTTATTTTAACATTAAAAATTACAGCTACAACATTTAAATAAAGAAATATAACCTAAAATAACATTAATAATATTAAAAAAATAATATGCATAGCTCTAGGGGAAAACTGTCCGGCATCATTTTTGCATGAAATTGGTAGAGATATTGTTTTACACTGATTATACTCGGGGTATTCCGAAATTTTAAAAATACTTCTATTTTTTTATTTTATTTATTTTTTCTAAAAAAGCATACTTCAAAACGAAACGACGGAATGGTGACGCGAATTAACACAAGCGGCAAGGCCAGTTGACCGTTAAGCCAGTTAAGCACTCCGCTCGAATAAGTGCTCGACTTTGGCGAGCTTGTGACGTCATCGAAGCAACACCTTGTTTTCAATATTGAGACACTTAAAAAATTATTTAAAAATAAACTTGAGAAAGTGAAATTATTTTCTGGCTCCATGTTATTTTTTTGCTCATTCTATCAATTTCAAGGACTAAGGGCCATGCTCCACATCGACGTAAAGCAGAAAAATTAGGCAGAAGTGTAAAATGGATTCAATGGTGTTCCTATGGAAAGTACCCGGATTTTCGGTTTCTGCCTTCAGTTTCGGTCGCGTTTTACGCTGATGTGGAGCATGGCCCTAAAAGTAGTATTTTTGATTGAACTTATACAGTAGACGCCGCTTAATGTGATCACATTTGGACGCAAAAGATTTGATAACAATAACTGATTGATTATAATAAACGGTAAATGTCCAATGGTGAATTCTGTTGATAATCTTAATACATATGTTTTTGATATGAAATAAATGTGGTTATTATGGCTTCTGAATCTTTTGTTCTAATGGCTAAGGCATTGCAGTAAGATTTTGAGTCCTGCATGTTTTCAAGGACTCTACATGACTTCATAGTTCTGATAATTCCTTGATCACATAGGTAGATAAGTACGTTTTTCTAACTGATTTGCATGAAGTATTTTGAAAAAAAAAAAAAAAAAAAAAATGATTTTTTGGGGGGAATTTCGTCGCTGTTTTTAGGAACTTATCCTGAAATTGATAACAATAATCGAAGTTTTGATTACAAAAAACGAGTGTCTTTTAATGTACTTATGCACAACCGAAAGGGACTTGGCAAGTCTGATAACATTAACCGTGATCACATAAAGCCCCGGCGTACAATGTATATACGTATATTTGAATTAATAACACCCGGTGACTCTCCCACTCTTGTTTTTAGAGTATAATTTCTGCATTTTTCAGGAGCCTTCATTTAATTTATTTCAGCAAAAGGGCATCAGGTGAGTAATTTATTTTAAATGCCACAATACGAAAAATGGAGAATAAAATTTTCAAATGAATTTCCTGCGTAAACATTCTAGGTCTTTCTAGGCATTTAATTGCATACATTGAATTCAGCATGCGGTGTTATGCCCTGAAATTATGAAAACACCCTAAAACAGCAATTAGGAGGTGCCGAGGAAAACCTTTAAACTGGATGTGAGCAAAGGAAAAACGTATATTTATTTTACTTATTTTTATTTTTTCAAAGGCGAGATCTTTCTTGACACGAAAAGAAATGAAAGAAGTAAAACACGAAAAGTGCTGGAAAGCATTATATTTGCTTAATTTTGCAAATATTGGAAAAGCTGCAGGATAAAAATACCAGTCACGGAACAAAAGTAACCAACCTCACTTCAGAGAGCTGAAAATTAATCCTCTGTTTTCATGGTTTCTTTCATAAAAGCTCTTTTCAACTGTAATTACCTTCTTCGCTTTTTTAACTTCAACGTGCACTATACTTAAAAGATTATATACAGCGTAGATGGAATTTAATTTGACCTTTAAACGAAGAAGAATTAAACCGCAATTAAATTACCTGGAAATAAGTTCTTACTTCTCAACTTTAAATTTTTTAAACTTCGCATGCATCTTTTCTATGACGAAATCAAATCAGAGCTGTTCCATCACTTTTGAGATTTTTAGACTTTTTTTCACCTATATTACAGTGATCGCCGCTAATATGGATCACCGGTTTACTTATTATTAAAACAAATGCAAACTGAGTGGCTTACATTTTTACATGGAAATTTTGATGATTAAATATTAAATCAAATCACCAGATTAGAGAATGGGGAAATTTTGAAGCACCTTGGAAAATTTTCTCAATGTCATTTGAGCTCAACTGTTTTTGCCTAAAACGGTCAAAACAAAGGAATAAAATGACTCAAAACATACAACATAAAAAATAAATAATAAATAAACAAAATCATTCCCAAAGTTCTGAAAAAGGAAAAAAAAATGAAATCTGAGTCAAATAATATTCATCTGGTATCAGCTAAGGAATCTTGCTGGATTTCGAAACTAACAAAAAGATTTAGCAGTTCTCCTAACACTTCAGAGTGCTTTGTAGCATCTTTTGGAGTAGAAAAATGTATTATTGGCGCAGCCAAATGAGCTTTGGGAGCAGATACATAAACATCAATTATTGATAAATAAAAATCAATTATTAGGAAAATTTCAACAATGTCATATTAACATTACAAAGAATTTCATTAAAAATTTAGAAACTATTTCATTTTAAAATACTGTTAACTATTGTTTTATGATACAAAAGTTTTAGGTACTAAGAAAAAACATCTCATAAGGATTACAAATGCTTAGGAAAAGACTTAAAACGACTTTATGATGAAATTAGCCAGAAACTCATAAATAGGAAGAACATCACTTTAGACTTAAGTGTTTGCTAACTTTCGTGGTTTTTTTTTTTTTTTTTTTTCATTATTATTATTAGTATTGAGCTTGGGGGAAAGACGCATGAGTTCACCAAACTTCTAAAAATTTCGTCAATACAAATGCCTATAATAATAGCACTCTTAGGTTACCATGAGCCACCTGCTGATTTGCCCAGAGGTGAAATTGCGATTTTAAAAAATCGCGCCCGCAAAATGAATATTAACTCACCTGTGGACATGAACTGTTCTTATTACGATACAAATACACAGCATCGATAAAATAAAAATATACAAAATTTTATGCTTTCATTGTCGCACACGGGTGAATTTGCCATTTTCGGGTTTATTTCCTGTAGAAGGTTCTTTTTTTCTTTTTTTCAAAAAGAGAGGAGTCAGAAATAGGAGCACTTTTTATAAAATGGACGTTTCCTCCACTTCTTACTAAATTCAAAAATAATACTGATAACTTTTTTTTAAATGAACCTTGCGACTTTGGGAATCTTGATTAACTAAATGAAGTTTAATTTATTACTGGAAAAGCTGTCGTATTTTAAATATTAACGAAATTGCGAGAAGAAAAACGATTTGAGCCTCCGACTTTGGTGCACTTCCACAATGTGTTTGAACAATATCTTGTTTGCTTAAAAATCATTGCCACCGAACTACGAAGCGTTTCATGCTCATGGTGAAATATTGAAGTCGGAGGATTGAAAAGAAGGGTAAATTTTACTTACATAACTTGTTCATTTCAAATTTAAGCCCAAGAACCAGGATCCCCCCCTCCCCTTTTTACACACACACACACACACAAAAAAAAAGATCAATGGCATTTCAAAACACCTCGAAAGGTTTTATACGCTCAGTGGACATCATGACCCTTCCCTCTCGTGAGTTGGACACTCTTGCTGAGGTGATAAAACGGCATGAGTTTTTTAAAAGTTTTTATTAATAGTTGTAACAGTTTTTATTATGTAATTAATTAACTTTAAAATGAAGAAACCAAAAAGTTAGTGAAATTACATTTACTGCGAAACCATTCAACATAAAAATTTATATTTTTACATTTCCATTTTTTCAAACTGTGTGTAAATTATTTTCCCCGTGAATTTTTCACTTCCCTTCGAAAGAAACATCACCTAAAATGAAAGGGAGAATGTGGTACTGGTAGCGCCATCTTGTAACCATACACATCATTAGAAAAACCCAACTTAGGGAAGCTCTAAATGGAAAAAAGTACGGAAGTAAAATATGCACGTTTAAAGTATAAAAAATTAAATTCTCAGAGCATTCTTTATGTGAGTATCTGTGTATGTGTGTGAGTGCACATTTCTTGCGTGTGTGTGTTTTTTTTTCCAATTCTCTATAGAGTTTTTATGATTCAAGTGAAACCTTTAAATAAGAACGACCTGTTGAAAAGTTCAACAGCTAAAATATCCTAAAAACATAAAAATAAAATTAAAAAAACATTGTTCTCACCGTTTTTGCTAAAATTTACGTATTCTTGAAAATTTAGAGAATGCGCCATTTCCAATATTTGATATTTTCAAATATATATATATATATATATATATATATATATATATATATATATATTGAAACTTCCATAGTATTATTTGAATAACCCTGTTCATTAGGCGAAAAAATATATTCTTTATTTTCTCGAAATACATTTTAAAAAAGTTATGTGTTTCATTTTGTAACTGTCCCACCTGAAAATTAATATAATAACTGCATTGTTTAAAAGGTGCCCCAAATACTTAAAAAATCATTATTTTTAACATTAAAAATGAGATGCGCAGTAAAAAACACAACCTTTCTAGCACAAGAGTACAAGGAAAGTAATAGAGTCAGACGTCTTAAAATTCTGGCTCGAAAACTATCTCTTGGACTATAATCTTTTTACGAATAAATCAGCTTTTTGATGATGTTTTCGCTGCAGGTGGGATTGTTTAAATCAGCAGTTCCCAAAGTGGTCCACAGGGACCCCCAGGGGTCTCCCGGAGTTTGGAAGGGGTCCAAATAAAGGAAAGAAAAATGTGGGGGTCCACAAGATGCGAATAGGGGTCCTTTTGTTGATGAATCAAATTCACTCTATCCCACTTAAGTCTTTTTTTTTTTTTTTCGTTGTTCACCTATTCTATGTAAGAATATTTTATCTAAGTTTTGTGCCATTATTTTTATGAAAGTATGCATAAAAATGTTACGTTTTTCTATTCATTCTGTTTTTTTTTTCCACTTAAATTTTAATTTTTTACTCTGCTGTAAAACTGTCAAACTGAATAGTTTAGAAAGTTGTCATCTAGTTGTTTTACAACATCAATAATGGAACTTAACCATTTAATTCCCGGTTTTAGAATGCCCGAGTTATATTATTAAAATTCCTGATTAGTTTTGGAACGACCCCAAGGAAAATTCGAAAACTAGGCAAAAGGTCCAGGGAACAAAAAAAGTTTAAGAACCTCTGGTTTAAATGGAAGCTCAAGCTTTACACTCATTGAAGTCCCTTTCGTTACAAATTTTACACTTGAACCGGGATTGAACTGGCTAAAAAGGTTGAGGTCCGTATCCGTATCCACGAATACAGACACGAATGATCCATATCCGTTTCGGCGGATCTACATTATTAACGATCCGGCACATCACTAACTCAAACACTTATTTTCCCTTACAGTGTGATTAGCCATCCATTGATTGTTTTATTGGATTTCAGATTAAGGTTTGTATCTCCATAATCTAACATGTAATTTTTCAAACAATATCAGCTTAACTGGATTGCTCAGAAGTCACGCATTCCGTTATAAATTATTTTGTTAAAAAATACTTATAGTTTAAATACAAATTATTTTCGCAACATTATATTTTTCGGCATGACACATTTTTATTTTCGTTCGCATTCCATCCACTTTCAATATAGCTTTTGCTTGTCGAGTTGTCGAAGTGTGTATTAGTACTATTCTGGTTTAATCCGGTTTCTGATTACGCATGACTGTAATCCCAACAGCTGGTGATAATCCCAAAGCTGTTCTTAAGTACTAATATCGACAAGACCGCAACATGTCTTCAAGAAAAATGGACATGAATATTCTTATCTATAACCTCATTTTAGGTATGTCCCATTTCGCGTTATTAGATGAAGGAAGCATTTAACATTACATTGAGGTGAAAACAAATTTAACAAAATCGCCTCGTTTACACGCACGATTTATCACAGTTTTCATATAACTAAAAATTGTAATATTTTACAAAAAGTTTTAAAAAAAAATGAACGAAACTAGTTAGCAACTTTAGTTCCAAATTTCATGAACTTTCAGCTTCCAGTAAATACTTTCGCGCGAGCTTACGAACTCCTTTCGGGGATGAAATAAAAATGAATTCTATCTCAAATTCAAACACGGCAGACGAGATTATATAAAATTTCGCTGATAGAATCAGGAGTTCCCAGGCTCAATTCCAACAGAGGAAAGAAATAAAAATAAATCTTCAGAAGAAGCATCCATCATGTGTGACGTGTGGGCAACTCATTTTTAATGAGAAACTGCAGAAGAAAAGACTTCTCTGAGTCAGCTGATAGGCAGAGAAGCTTCTACTCTTACAGAGAATGGAAATAGAAGCTCAAGTGATGAAGCCGATACTCGTGCTTACCGAAACAGCACTAGATCGAAGTAAATAAGGAAAAGCTTCCCAGCTGATATGCAGCTTCCTTTTTCGCAGAAATCTAAAACAATTTGTAGGAGGAATGGCACCCTATCATAAATCATATACCATGCAAAATTTTGATATTTTGTAAAAAGAGAACTATGAGGAAAACAAAACGTTAACAAATAAAGCCTCGAACAGGGTTAGTGTTACATTTAAATATCTTTATACGAAAAAATATTCAACAGATAAGAAACAAAAAGCGACTTGATTTCCTATTTAAAAATTTATAAAATCAAAAGTTCTAAAAACTTTTGTTGGAATTTGTCTTCAAATCCACTTGTTGTAACAACGAATTTCATTAGTTTAGTCATTGATTTATCGCGAAGCAAATTAGCAACGGAATGCAGCACGTTTCGTAGATATTTGCACGTAGTGCTAATTTAGAAAACATAAGGTACTTTACGTAACAGTAAAACACGTGTTTTGCTTAGATTTTCCTCTTCTTTACAAAAAAAAAAATCTGATAAACAGTTCAAGAATCCTCTAAAATAGCATAATATATATTCCAAGCGGAAATAGCATCACAATATGACAGTTTTATGCATAAAAGAAAAAGTGAACAGTAGATAACTATTTCAATGATAACATTAATAAACCACTAACAACTTTCTCTGCAACAATATAATCAAATGCAGCAATACAAAATTTTTAAACCTCATTTTCCTAGTGTACTGACAGAGGATGGTCACAGAATTTCTGCAATGAACCACAAAAAAAGTTAATCAAAAAAAAAAAAAATCTTAAACGGATTATTTTAAAGAAAAACTTCAACATGCTAGGGAAAATATAAACATGGAATTCATTGCTTATCAGTCTGTTATTCGATACTCGGGCAAAAGATTGGCTTTGTAATAAAATGCCGATTTCGATTGTGACGTACTTTGCATTTGCAATGTCTGATAGAGAAAAATCCCGTCTCCAGGTTATCGGGAAAAATCGGGTGGAAATTACCAACCCATCATAAGTATTTAAAAACTATAAAAGTGGAACGAACGGACTTTACAGCTTCATTATGCCTTCTAAATTAGCTTAGCTTGTTCTTAAATACTTCAACACTTTGTAAAGCATTTATAGACACCTTGCAGAGCTTTATTTCAAACAATGACTTTATTATACTGATTTCAACAAAGGAATACTCTTTCAATTAGTTTTTAAAAACAAAAAAATACGCTTTTAGATGCACTTACAATGCATCAACATGCAATATACGTAATATATTTTAAATAATATAGTTTAGCCTTTAGTATTAATAATAGTGATAAATATATTACTTTTATATTTGCAAAGAACAAGAATTTTATTTTTTATTCAGAGTTACATACATACCGTAAAATCCCGAAAGTAACCCCCCCCCCGTCCCCATCGATTATAACCCCCTCCCCTTTTTTGGAAAAAAGTGAAATTTCTCTTATCCTGAATATACTGTATAAAAAATCTCGATTATAACCCCCCCCCCACCTGAAATTTATCAGTTAAGTTTTGAAAATAGGGGGGGGGGGTATTTTCAGGATTTTACAGTACATACGAACAAACCCACAAGTGAAACTAATAAAAGCGTATTAAAAGGCAAAATCTATGCTTTTATAATTTTTCATTGGGAAAAAATAATTTTTATAAATATTTTTCAACTCGAAATATATTTTTTTACAGACGTGATTTGGAAGTAATAATACAATGTTGATCAATTTCTAAAAACTAGATCGACAATTTCTGAAAAATACCTGGACCATAATTAGAGTTTTTAAAGTAATTAGATTACCCTACCATCACTGCAAAAAATTAAAGGAATTCACGAGGCTCGGAAGTGCATTTAGAATAAAAGTACATCGAAAAGTAACTCCTTGCACCAGAGTTCAATAAATTAATTGCAAGCGAACTTCAAAAGACTCGGTGACTGATCTCCGTCAGCAAGAGACGAATGCATTCGATCGAAAACACGTAAAAGCACACCGGGCTTTAAAGGCATGTCCCAATTAGAGAGGACGCTAGCCCATGTTTCCTGAATATAATGAAAGATCAGGCCCTGTTCCTTCATACATCACTTGAGCCTACAAATTGGCCTGAGTTATAACCAGATGCCGGATCGAACACGTCTCCTTATAACACAGTGATTTCCACGTCTGCAATTTGGAGCTACGATCCTGTGTAGGATTTAGGTTACAGTTACCCGGGAATAAGCCTTTAATGCGAGAGGTAAAAGTAAAAAGTTGGGTACAAAATAAATTTAGACCTGAATTATAACACAACTCTACCACGCTGAAGATACAATAATGTGTATCATTCTCGTTATGCTACAGAATATGGTAACGTTACTAATCTTGTCCTATGTTCTATATAGTATTTCCGCGAGCAAAAATGGTCAATATAAGATGTAAAGGTTCGATATTCAAATTTTGAATTGGAAAAAAAATAGCAAAAAACCCAACCTTTTATTCTTTTTATATGACCCCAGGGTCCGGAAAGATTGGTCTGTCTGTGTTGGAATTATTTTGAATGCTTATGATTTCCTTAAATATGAATGTGAGGATCTGCGGACCATATAAAAATCTTTGCACTTTTTTTTAAGCTTCAAACTTTTCATACCTTAGCTCTATGCACTGCGTCTTGTTTTAACCAATTTTGTAACTGAAAATATGTATCAAGGACTAACGCTTGCGAAAATAAAGGTCATGCATGTTAAACAAGGACACGCAATCTAAGAAAAACGTGTGGGAACCCTATAGTCTATAGTTTTTAGAATTAATTTTCACGCCAAAACAACCTAAATTCCATTTAGTAATTAAAATTGACACAAAACTGAAAAGAAGTGAAGGAGCTGAGCAGTGAGCACCTGTTTAAAATAAGCCCCGTTCCCTCTTCCTGTATTACCTCATTAATCGTTTATCATTTAGACATTTTATTCAACCAAAATGCTTTAACGAAGGGTAAGGAAATCAGAAAAAAAATTGTTATCAATTAATAAATAATTTTGATGAAAGATACGATTTATCTGGAAAAAAAAAAGAAAAAGGTAATCTCTCTACGGAATTCGTCGAGGAAAATATTGGATTTATAAAGCAAATTACAAGAAAGCATTTGATACCAGTTAAAGAGTAGATTTTTACATTAAATTATCTAATGTCTGTATTATAAGCATCGTAAGAACTGGATAGTAAGTAGTAGGTATACTCCTGTTACAGATTTTAACTATCCAGCTAGTGGAATATTATGCCAAAGTTCCCTATCAACGAGCTTCAAAAGAAAGCGTTTAGAGTACAAACGACATAATAATAATGAAATTAAAAAATAATGAATAAATAAAAAAGGCGTTTCTTGCAGACAAAGAAAACTTCTACAAATCCAAAAATATACTTTACAATTAGCAACATCTTAAACATAACATGCATTTGTCTCTAATATGACAAAAATTATCAAGACCTCAACGATTTCCCCAAACAGGGATAACATAATAAATTACGTCATATCATGGAGGTAAAGACAGTAATTAAAGCAAATGTTCGCACTTAAATGTATTAGTAAAACAGTACGACTAATTCACTTAATAACGGAAAATTGAACAGAAGGGGGAAAGTGACGGGGATTTTTAAAACTGGAGAAGCAAAATGAAGCCATCCCTACCCCGATCGCAGTCTATACTCTACAGCACATAAGGGGGTCAACCTGCAAGGGGTGCATAGCCGACGTGCGTGACCGCAACATCTCATCACCCTTCAGCAAGGCCTGCAATTAGGGCAAAGACGTGCGCCCGCCAAATTGCCACTTGTCTAGGTCAAACATAGTCATCAGTGGGAGGGGGGGGAAGCTACCCCCTTTTTTGAGAGGAGGGGGTCTGCCACAAGCAGAAGTGCACACACAAATTAATTCCGCTCGAGGACTCGCGGTTGCGTCAGTTTCTTGCACTCATCTATAATTTCTCTTTTCATCGGCGAGGATTTTGTTTATTTTTTACTTTTATTTCGCTCGCGAAACTTCACGCCATGTGTCTGCATATAAATTTCGGATTTCTGCAGTGACAAATGCCTCAAAGGGCTCCTTTTTCAAGAAGCGTTATACTAGGGAGCTTAAGCGTAACGTATTAATTGCGAAGATAGAGGAAACTAGCTGTCGTGGCCGTCACGAAACTTTCTTCTATATCTATCTTATGAATTCCAGTTACAAAATAAAATACGTACTCTCCCGAATAATTGGAAACAGCACCAATTTCCCAATTATCGTAATAACCCTGCAAATGCAGAATCAATGAGCGAAATGGGAAATCATTACAAAAGCCTTGTTTAGATTAATTGCAAACATTTTATTTGTTAGTCAAAAGAAATTGGCAACAGTTAAAAATTTCAAATCATTGAAAGTTTTCAGCTGTTTTGATAATTAAATAGCGTGAAAGCGATTTTTTAATGAATTAATTTTTCGCATTGTTGACTAAGCGCAAAAATCACCCCACCCTCCCCCTGGGGCGATTGGCGCCAAAATTTATTCGATGCTTGTTTCCATATTGGGTTAGTGTTATTCCAAATTTCATTCAAATCGCAGCAATATTTCCCGAGATACAGTAGGTGCAATGACAAAATAAGCACTTTTGATTGCTCCACCCCCCTTTGAGATATTGACACACAAATTGAATCAGCACCTGTACTCAATAGGGTCTACCTATGGACCAATTTTCGTTTGATTCTGCCGGTTACTTTCTAAGATATAGCAGTCACCCCCGTGCAGAACACGTGCGATTGCTCCACCCCCCCTTCGAGATATTGACGAACAAATCGAATCAACACCTGTACTCAGTAGGGTCTACCTATGGACCAATTTTCGTTTGATTCCGCCGGTAACTTCCTGAGATATAGCAGTCACCCCCGCGCAGAACACGTGCGATTGCTCCACCCCCCTTCGAGATATTGACAAACAAATTGAATCAGCTCCTGTACTCAGTAGGGTCTACCTACAAACCAATTTTCGTTTGATTCCGCCGATTACTTCTTGAGATATAGCAATCACCCCCGCGCAGAACACGTGCGATTGCTCCACCCCCCTTCAAGATATTGACAAACAAATTGAATCAGCACCTGTACTCAGTAGGGTCTACCTATGGACCAATTTTCGTTTGATTCCGCCTTTTACTTCCTGAGATATAGCAATCGCCCCCGCGCAGAGCACGTGCGATTGCTCCACCCCCCTTGGAGGAATTCGCTAAACAAAGTCAGGTGCACCAGTTCACATGGTGGTACATATGTGCAAAAATTTTTGATCGATTTCATGCAGTAGTTTTTGCTCTAGCGCGGCCACAAAAACTGGTCACACACATACAGACTCACACACAGACAGACAGACACACAGACAGACACACAGACAGACATTTTCCAAAAATGGTCGAAATGGACTCAGCGCACCTCAAAACGTGCAAATCCGTCAAAATTCGACATTCGAAAATTTTCACGAAACCAATACTTTCTTCTATATATTAGATATAGAAGAAAGTAAAAAAAGTTCGGTGCAGTTTAATTAATTTTTGAGATCCTATATTAACTCTGAGGTCTTCAATTTTCCCCATTATGCTTGGTTGGGTGGGGTCTATTGGCACATGTGCCAAAATTGTAGGTGTGATGAGCCTGTTATGATCAAAGCATTTGCAGTAAAACTGCAAAATAATTAGTTTCGGAGGAAAAAAGGAATTATGAAAATATCTGGAGAACAAACCGACGTGCTCCGATGAGTGGTGACATACTACAACTCAACAACAGAAAATAGTACACTTCTCAAACTTTTTTTTTTTTTTAAAGCATCGAACAAATTACCTTGATGGCGAGATTCTATTAACCTCTGAAATTGGGGGAAGCTCAGTCTCATTGTGGGGAACCCTACATTTTGTTTGGGTATTTTTCTTTTAAAATTTATACGTCCCAACCGAAACCCGATACTGCCGGGCCGACCTACCTAATAAGCAAGAACTTTAGTTTCTGCCCATTTGTAGTTAACTCACTTTCTAGGTTTAGTATGATGACATATGTTATCGTACAATCGTAGAAAGTAGTAAGAGCACTAAAATATAATTCCGTAAGTGCTTAACGTTTCTACGCTGTCACCCGCATAGCTAAAATAACTTCGTTGCTCGTCTTTATGAAATTAACTATTTGTGAAATGCTGCTTTATTAGTTTGGAAGGCAGTATGCTAAAAGTATTATTTCTAAAAATGGCTAGGAAGAATTTAGATAAAAGTTTATGCCTCAATCCCTTTCCGCTCGTACATAAATTTTGTACATTACATATATTTGCACTATATTTAATTCTCAGCGAATAAGGGTGGTTAGTAATTGAATCAGATTTACTACTACACCAAATGAATTGCGATGAAAATACATTGTAACACAATTGGACCAAGTTTTATTGAACCAGTTCTACCTGCTATCTTTTTTAATTAAACCTGCTAAATTTTTAAAACTGCATTTAAAGCAGAAACTGCAATTTTGACCACAGTTTTCAGTCATTCCTGAAAATTCAGAGGGGAAATTCAAGCTTCCCGAGCTTTTTATGGTATAAGGCTATCAGGCTATTTTTATTGGTTTCGTGGGAAGGTGAAATTATATGTATGTGAATTATTCCAATGGATTAGTTTAAAAATAATATGGACAGGTAAACCTCATTCGGGAGTCGTCCCAAGTATCTCGCCAGGAGTCTTTTTCTGGTTACATATTTTTTTTATCCATTGATTTATTCAAGGGCCAGGCATTTATACTTAAATTGCCTTCTGACTTCCCAATTCGTTTGAACAATACAACTAAATTTGGTCAGTGTGAAGCAGGTATCTAAATGGCAACTCTTCATTGAGAGTCCAGGGTAGCATAGGCTGAAAACTGGTGAACCCTTGAATTTTGCTTTAAAAATATGGGCATTAAGGTAATCGTGTCCGGTTAAAAATCGAAAAATGGCAAGAGCAGAACTTCGTGGAAGGTTCGGAACAGCCGATCCACAATTTCAAAGAC
The DNA here is from genome assembly GCA_038373865.1 of Uloborus plumipes. NCBI lineage: Eukaryota > Metazoa > Arthropoda > Arachnida > Araneae > Uloboridae > Uloborus > Uloborus plumipes. The sequence goes on along the minus strand of JAXGGA010002627.1, from coordinate 11,489 downwards.
GTTCCCAGGCCTTTCCCTTGGCTAATAGTGATGCATCCATTTTGAACTTATTCTCGAATTCTAATTTGGTGAGAACTGAACAGAATGAACCACATTTTATGGTCTCTAAAAAAGCGTTACCTTTCTTTGAAGATAGTCAGTTTTTTTCATTTCCTTAAATTCAACTCTATACAATGGAAGAGAACCTCCTGTAATGCCACAAAATCGGATAATGAATTTAAAACAGTGGTTCTCAACCTTTTCACGGCTAACGCCCCCTTAAGGAATGAAAATTTTTCCAACGCCCCCCTTTATGTTAAAAGTGAGAGGGTTTGCGAAAAGAGGTAAAAAGCTTAAAATAATTTCCTTCCAGAATTTTACAAAACGGTTAAACAACATATATTTTCCATCGGTATACATTATTATATATAGAATTAAAATGACGAATTTAGAAATTTAAACACATCTAGGCTTAAAAAATACTCGACTTTCAAAAGAAAATATTCTACTTCAGAAATATATACCAGTGAGATATGTGTACTTAGTGATTCAAAGCCAGTTTAATCAGTCGGCTAAATATTTTTTGGGACCCTCTTGGGACGATTTGGAGACGATTTCTCTTTTTTTGTAACTAGGTAGGTGACAACACTGAATCCTCGTTTGACAAGGTAGAAAGAGGGAAGATAATTAAAAAAAAATTGACGATAGCCTACAGAACAGGATAAAGGCTACTTATGTTTCTTTGCAGCCAAAATCCTGCAACATTGTTAACATTCCGAAAACCAGCTTTCAAAAATTCATTGGTTGAAAGTTCAACCAATCCTTTCTGATACTGAACATCTGGTGTTTCAATGTTTTCAAAAGGGCTGATGACCCATTGAGGAACGCTCAGAGAAAAAAATCCTCAAAGCGCTTATAGAAGTCTTTGTGCAAAGACTGAAGAGAGAGGTCGGTAATAAATGTGAGCATCATCAAAGGAGATTTCCCTAAAAAATAAACCATGAAAGTAAATGAATGAAATGAGAAAAAGCCAAAGTGAAAACACTGAGATCAAACCAAAGAGTCAAACTGGGCGAGCACTTAAGCATTGCAATACGGCTGCTAGGTAAAATTTAGGAAAATAACCAAATCAAGGAAAATAATAAACTTGCACGAATACCCGCTCCCATCGAGAAATTTTGAATAACTTTGGGGGAGACTCACTTTCCCACAGGTACTAAGATAACTTAAGAGAACATGGTGAACCCATTAAAAGCAAAGTAAACGACCAAAACTTGAGAACTTAATTAGACCATTTTCATCTACAAATGAAGTACGGCATTTTTTACAGGCATGATAATTACTAAGTTAAATATTGATGCATTACTAAAAAAAATATATAAAGCTATTTGAAATAACATTGTAATAGTAGAAAGAATCAATCAACAATTCGGCTAAAAAATAACCAAGCAATGGTTTGGCTAATGCTTTTGAATTTCATGTGGCTGTGTGTGATCGAAATTAGCCAATGGGCAGCCCTGATTGCAACTGCGATTAATTGTAGCATTTCTTCTTTAGGTAGCATTCTCTTTCAAGGTTGTCGGATGCAACAGATCACTAAAAAGCCAAATCTCTACAAAAAAGGGAGAGAGGGGGAGAGAAAAGGGAAAAAAAAGCTAAGCCAAAAAGCTAAACTATTTTAAAAGCAAAACAGGCACCTTAAAAAACGTAAGGAAATAAGATTTGAGAGTACAGAGTGCATAAGTTGATTTATGGTTGGCACAAATAATTCAAGTTGGATTCGTGATTGAATACAATATTTAATTTTGATTTTTAAATTTAAAATTAAATTGTAATACATTTGTCGTCCATTGACCCCAAATTTTCCCACCGCCCCCCTATCGCCCAAAATATACTCACCGCCCCCCTACTGCCCAAAACATGTTCACTGCCCCTCAGCATCTTCCCACCGCCCACAGGGGGGCGGTACCGCCCCCGTTGAGAACCACTGATTTAAAAGAAACCTACAATCAGAAAGGCACTTCGAGTTATAAACATTATTATTGGAGACAGACTGGAGTGAAGACATAATTAGACAGGATCACTACGTAAGTGAATTTCAGCTTCAGCCCACTAATTTATTTCAAGGCAATCCTCCAGTTCACCATTTTCCGGCTATTTCTTTCAAAATTTCGAAAAACAGACTTGATTTTGTAAAATTTTTGTTTTATTTGCATTTGAAATGAGAAAATAAAATTTTAAAAATAAAATCCGAAGAATTACTATTGCAGAATGACAAACAAATAAACGAAAGCTGGTTACTTTTTCCGATCCCTACAGTTTTTCTGTAGTCTTGTCAGATCTAAACATTTAGGCAACCAAGGATGCAAGCAATTTGTGAACGGGCAACAAATGTGCTCATTTAAATACAATTTTAAGAAAACTGCACACTCCGGGAAAGAGAAAGAATGCTCGGCAAGTCGTTGGCAAAACGTGATGTGGAAGCCAAAATTCTCCGAAGGCACTTACGATGGCTGACTTGAGGCCAAGAAAATTGTTGTTCCGCTTGATACACAATGGAGGGACGCAGAGAGTTTCTTCGCTAATATTTCACCGCCGTTGTTATTATTATTGTTATTATATTCTTCATTATTTCATTACTCTTCCCTCTTTTCCACCCAAAATAGTTTTAAAGCGTTCCTTTGTCGTACCCATGCAGGGAAAACTTAAAAGAAGAAAAAATGAAGGGGCAAGATGGAGGGAAGGAGGAGTATTCCTTCAGTGGCAAGTTCCCTGGCTTTTAAAAAATTTCATCTCTCCCACAACAAAAGGACTAACGGAAGATTTTGCTGGCACATGAAAGATGCCGGAGCTGAGAGGGAAAAGGGGGGATGGAATGTTTTAAAATAAAAAAGGAAATAAGGCAGGAGGGTATAATCACCGAGTTGCTTTATATTCGCTCTCTACCCTTGCTGACACACATTGCGACCTAACTCCATTTCACGGCCACTGAACAATTAAGTGCAGCCAATTTGGTAGCCCCCTACTTTTAAGAATCGTTCAACTCTCCCTCCCCCTTGCCGAAACAGAAGTCGGCTCGCCGAGGGTCATCCCTTCAGGGAATTATTGAAAATTATTTCTGGGGTTTTTAAATGTCGTTGGCGGGACGAAAATAAACGTAATTTGTAGAAGGGGAGAAGAATTAATGGCCCATATATGGTGTGAGTGAAAGGAAACTCCCCTCTAAAAACAAGCTATATTTTCAGCAAAAAAAAAAAAAAAGACGAAATAGATTAAAGATCAAGATTAGCGATCGCTACTCGGCATGTGGTGACTAAAAGAAAATGGCAGCTAAAATTATCAGAATGATTTGCCAACCGATCGCCCCTCTCCAAATTGTGCTGATAACCACTTTTGTTTTCAAAATAGATTAGTCTTAAAAGAAACGAAATAATATCCTGTTTGTGCACTTAATATTTCATTATACACACACAATTAACCTTCATTTAATTCGTATGTTTTAGTTGCATTTAAACGTGAAGTGCTGTTACTTTTTATTTCTGGTTTACAAAAAAAAAAAATGTTGCAATTTTCAAAAAGTGGCGGCTTATAAAATTAACTAGCTGCCAAGGCAGTCGCCTTGGCTTAATTATCTTAATACAAATTCAATCCCTCAAAGCTGATTATCTCACTACAAATTAAATCACTGATGAATAAAAATGACAGAAATTATATGTCAGTGAAATTATTTTAAAATAAGGTGGTTTTAAGTCAAAATCGAATAAGATTTCCTGGCAAAGAAAGACTTTACGAGAAAAAAAAAGTTTTATTCGAATCGGAAACCTTACTAAGCATCATATGGAGATGGGGGGGGGGGGTTACGGACAAATGACCAGCAGATACATATTTCTAACGTCTCATAACCTCGCTTTTAAATGTCATTTTCAAAAATTTGTGGATTTTTAAATTTTTTTTTTTTTTTTTAAATTTATTTATCTACTCATTTATTTAAATTTATCTCTTCATTTATTAATTTATTTACTTAACATATTTATTGTGGAATGTTTACGAATATTAAAGAATTTTCTCTTTTTTCCCCCTTATTTAACTTTGACGGGAAAGTAGGCCAAAAAAAAAAAAAAGACATGCAGAAAAGGCGGATTTTTTAAAAATCGAAACAGTATGCCAACTTAAATTTTATTGATAAATAAGCTGCTATACACAAGTTGTAAAAAGTATTATTATTACTGCTTAAATTTCAGCCCCAGATGCCCTTACCCATTGGTAGAAAATAATTAAAAGTAACAGTAGTTTAAATGATGTCATGCATAATCCACAAATCACGGCCGGGAGAAAGTAATTTTTAAAAATGATATAAAAATTACCAATAATGAGTAAGCGACTGGCAACACGAGGGTACGTAAGATGAATCAAAAGGAGCCAATGACGTGTGTCAGGTGAAACGTCTCTACGATTAACTTTTTGTCTCTACCACAATTCATCTGAATAAATCATCGTACTGTATCAACTACAAGAACTAAAGAAAAAAAAGATAACTATTATTCCATTATTCTTTCTAAAACAGTTTCTAGTTTGTTTCGTAGCTTTAATAGTTTTTAGGTATTCCACACAATCAAAAATCACTTCATTTCGATTTCACTTAAAACTAAAATAAGGCCTTATAAATTAATTTTCACTCTTAAAACCTAAGAAACTATTTTATTTTGGAACATAAAAGCAAAAAAAAAAAAAAAAAAAAAAAACGAAAGAAAAAGTAAGATATCAGATTTTAAGTTTTGGAAATGTAACAAATTATATTCATTTCGATACTAAAGTTTTAAATCGAGTGAAGAATTAAACATGTGGTCACTAAGTTATATCTTTCACAACCAGTGTACTGAAACATGCAATAACTGAATTAGAAAAGTGATAAAATAAAAACCGGAATGAAAGTAAACCATTATTAATGCTCACGAATTCAAACAAATAACTTACTTTTTGGCAGAACTAAACAATTGCTTAGTGCATTCAAAAAATCACTAAAACAAATTTTTAACCGAACGGTTTTAAAAAGAGAATAAACTTCATTAGGCCAGAAAAAAAAGAAACAAGAGACCATTTCTCCCTTTCGAACAACAAACTAATCTAGCGGTGGAAAACAAAATTAATAATCGATGCTACATGGTGAGCCTAAGCAACTGGAAAACGACGGAGAATTTAATCTCTTATGGAGAACATTACCAATTCATCCTCATTTCCGAGGCAAAAGAACCAGAAACATTTACCATCCGCCTTGTCAGAAATGGCCCACCTGTGGTGCAAGGGAATATTAAGCAGCGGAAAATAAGAAATCATAAAATAAACACAGCGACGTAGAACTTGGACTCTTGCACGAAGATTGGTGACTTTTTTCCCCTTATTATTATTTATTCAGAGTCACCCTTCTGAAGAATAATCCAATTTTTGCCCAGATTTCTCATTAAGTTTGAAAAGGTTTCAGCAATGTGAACGACTTTTGAAACAGAAATATACACACAGAAGTAAATAACTGATGTTTTATTCCAACCACACTAAAATAAGAAATCAAAATGAGCATAGCAAAGTTGAGTTCTAACTCTCTCCCACTGGTGATTGTTATTGTAACTTTGTTTCCATATTATTATTATTATTATTATTCCTTATTATTGTTAGTGTTTCCTAATTACTATTACTCTTCTGCAAACTAATTCAATTTTTTCCCAGTTTTGTCATTGAATAAAGAGATTCTAGCGATGAGGACGATTTTTAAAACAAATATCTACAGAAGTATATCGTCGCCCATGAGCAATAGTAGGACATTCTATCCTAAAAATAAGTTAGCAATAAATCCTACTGTTGTTCTAAAGAAACGACACAACCAATGGTTTGTTTCAATAGCACTAAAATAAGGAATCAATTGATAAAGAAAATAATCGAATATATTGTAGTATTTATTCCGAAACTCTGCATTTTAATTTTGGTGCTTTTAACTCTTTCGATTTTTTCTTAACCCTTTTTTACCCCAGTAGAAAACGGATAAATATACCGTAAACAATTTGTCCCACGTGAGTTTTTGCACCTCATTCCAGTCACTATTCTACGAAGTCCTCATCAAATTTTAGGTCAAAATACGAGCGGCATCAGTTAAATTTGGACCTGTAAATAATGGCTCTACTAGATTTCTTCATGAAACTCGGGAACTAAATTCGGTTCTATTCCTGACTAATACGTAACCTTTTAAAAGTTTACAAACATGAAAATATTTTAGTAACAGCAAGAAAATCATTTTAAAAACTCTAAATGAAAAGCGCATTAAGTCTGAATATTTTTCTGACTTTTTCTTCAAAGAAAAAATACAATAATTTTAAGCAATAGCTTTGCAAAAAAAAAAAAACACCCTAGAGCACTTTAAAAAATCTGGTATAGACCCCACACTACTTCTTTTTACGTGTAAATTTCTTAGTAGTTGCCTTAAGTGTTAAAAAAAGTGCTTGGAGTGAGCAAGGTAACAATTCCAATATTTACTCCCCTAATCTGCCACGAAACAATGCAAAAAAATATTTTACAATGGTTAATTTTCTAAAAATTGCTGATTTTAATATCATTCAGTGAATTTTTCGCAAAATATCGCCAATAGCGCCAAATTCAAAATATAATTTTTTCGCCAAATTTTCGCCAACTTGGCGATATGTCGCCAAGCTGACGTCAAACACTTGGCGACATATCGCCAAGTTGTCGCGCCAATTCATATCACTTGAGTCTGCATTGAAATTAACACTGACTAGGTGACCCGTGCGGAATTCCGCAAAAAAAAAAAAAAAAAAAAAAAAAAAAAAAAAATGTAAAATCTTGTACGTTTGCACGACATCGCCATCAACTGCCGTCGTTCTGACAACTTTTCAAAGAGATCAAAGACACGTTCACTTTTACAACTACTACAAAAGTGATACCCTATATTAAAATCAAATACCCAAGGCTACTACTAAACTAAATACTAACGTTATCGCAAAACTACCATAGTATTTTGAAACAATAAAAGTTACAATTAAGGTTTACCGAGCTAAGCCTAGGAGGCGCTGATTTAAAATTGATTTGAACAACAATGGTATAACGATTTTAACCGTTGAGCAAAAAATTTAACTTTTTCAAACTTCAATCGCTTGTAAGTCGCTTAAACGTGGATTTTCGAGATTCTTGTTACGCGGCGCTAGCGGAGAAACGTTCTAAAGAACGCATTTTTTTTTAATCTTTCGAATGAAATCAAAATGGAGACGATACGACAATTATTTCGCTAGATAGAGTCAATTTTGTGCCCAAAAATTGAAGTTCGAATAAAAAACGAACCCACACTTTTTAGAGGGTGGGTCTAATTTTCGTCAATAGCCCGCGGGATAAGCTTCAAAATCATAAATTTTCATGCAATTCGATAACGAAATGAGCGAGTTTCGACCGGGTATAGGATTCGGCTTAGAGAAATAATATATGGAGATTTACCCCCAAAAAAAGGGTAAAACACCCCCTTGGGAACATTCGAATGCAACCACAAGGGGAGGTGCACAACTAGACCATCCTCAGAGCCTACATACCAAGCTAGAAGCTTCTACGGCATATAGTTTTTGAGTTATGCGACACACATACGCACATACGTATATACAGACGTCACGAGAAAACTCGTCGTAATTAACTAGGGGGTGGTTGAAAAGGATTTTTCGGCTGCTTATATGTTGGTAGGTACATATACACGTGCTGACAGGTCGAAAAAACTACTGAACATTCATTCGGGGGTGAGCAAAGTCAAAATTTAGACTCAAATTTGAGTGATTTTTACTTCCTTTTACGTAGTAAAGGAAGTATTGTGATCGCGAAAAAAAAATCACTCAAATTTGAGTCTAAATTTTGATTTTGCTCACCCCCGAATGAAAATTCCTTAATTTTTTTGACCTGTCAGCACGTGCATATGTACCTACCAACATATAAGCAGCCGAAAAATCCTTTTCAACCACCCCCGAATTAATTACGACGAGTTTTCTCGTGACGTCTGTATGTACGTGTGTGCGTATGTATGTATGTGGGTCGCATAACTCAAAAACTATATGCCGTAGAAGCTTCTAGCTTGGTATGTAGGCTCTGAGGATGGTCTAGTTGTGCACCTCCCCTTGTGTTTGCATTCGAATGTTCCCAAGGGGGTGTTTTACCCCTTTTTTGGGGTAAATCAGTGTTAATTTCAATGCAGACTCAAGTGATATGAATTGGCGCGACCACTGGCGATATGTCGCCAAGTGTTTGACGCCAACTTGGCGACATATAGCCAAGTTGGCGACAAATTTGGCGAAATTTTTTTTTTTTTTTTTTTTTGAATTTGGGTTCAACTTGGCGCTATTGGCGATATTTTGCGAAAAATTCACTGAATGATATTAAAATCAGCAATATTTAGAAAATTAACCATTGTAAAATATTTTTTGCATTGTTTCACTGCCACAGATAGTGGCAGTGAATTGTTACCTTGCTCACACCAAGCACTTTTTTAGCCTACTTTCCCGTTAAAAATAAAAGAGACGAAAAAAGCATTAAAATTGGCTTAATGCATCTAAAAAATGTCGCCAAGTCCAAAAAATATCGCCAAGTCCAAAAAATATCGCCAAGTTCAAAAAATATCGCCAAGTAAAAAAAAGTCAAAAAGAAACAAAAAAATGAAATAAATATCGAAAAGTTAAAAATTTGAAAGTAGGGTATTGAGATGGGGAATTTGTGCGTCGGTCGGTCTGTCGGTCGGTCGGTCTGTCGGTCTGTCTGTCCCCCCCCCTAATAACTTTTGAATGAACATTCCGATTTGGACAAACTTTTTTTTGTTGGAAAGATCTCGGCGAGTACAGCTCATTCCCATATTTGATTTTTCGATTTGAACAATTTTTGGTTCAACTTTGAGCCGTTCAAACAACCGGTCCCGCGATACTAACTTTTGAATGAACAGTCCGATTTGAACAAACTTTTTTTTGTTCGAAAGGTCTTTTCAAGGATACTTCATTCCCGTATCTACATTTTCGATTTGAACAATTTTTCGTTCAACATTGAACCGTTCAAGCAACCTTTCCCCACCTAATAACTTTTAAGTGAACCGTCCGAATTGAATAAAGTTTTTTTTGTTCGAAAGATCTTATCAAGAATACTTTATTCCCGTTTTTAAATTTCCGATTTGAACAATTTTTCGTTCAACATTGAACCGTTCAAACAAGCTCTCACCCCTAATAACTTTTGAGTGAACCGTCCGATTTAAACAAACTTTTTTTTGTTCGAAAGATCTCGGCAAGGATACTTCATCCCCGTTTTTAAATTTCCGATTTGAACAATTTTTCGTTCAACATTGAACCGTTCAAACAAGCTCTCACACCTAATAACTTTTGAATGAACAGTCCGATTTAAACAAACTTTTTTTTGTTCAAAAGATCTCAGCAAGGATGCTTCATTACCGTATTTAAATTTTCAGTTTGAACATTTTTTTTTGTTCAACATTGAACTGTTCAAACAACCTTTCCCCACCTAATAACTTTTAAGTGAACCGTCCGAATTGAATAAACCTTTTTTTGTTCGAAAGATCTCGGAGAGGCTCATTCCTATATTTCACTTTTCAATTTGAACCATTTTTCGTTCAATGATGAACCGTTCAGAAAACATTTTAACATGACCGCCTACGGAGAAATTTAAATTGAATGTTGATTCTGAACTTCAAGGCGGATTTCCTTCAAACTAACTTTGTAAGAAAATGGTTTTGATAAATAATGTATTGTAAAGTACTTTTTTGAATAATCTTCTGTGAGGACTCTGATTCCGACTCCGACTCCGCAAACATGGCGGAAATGCAGTTTCAGAAAAAATGACTGACTGGGCAGACGATTTTTTGTATATTTATTTATTTGTTTTGTTTAATTTATTATTATTTTTTTTTACCAGACGATTTTTTTTGTTAACAAAAATTTTTCATTCACGAGAGCATTTTATTCCTTATTTATATTTAACAACTGGCAACGGATTAAAAATGAAATTCAAGACATTTTATTAACGAACGAGTTTTTTTTTCTTTCTTTGATAAAATGTGTTTTGAAGTTCTTTGTACTTTTATTTTATTTATTTTTTTTTTCTTTTGAAAACGATTGTGGAATTTTTCTACGGAAGAACTATAGCAGTTACATTCTTTTAAAGGTGCGACAAAACTTTATTGACTCGTTTATTTACTTTTTACGTGTCTATTTTATCTGATGAGAGGGGTATATTTTGCTTTCAGAAATCAGCTTTAAGTGCAAAAAGATATGTTTGACATAATTTTTAGTTTTAGATAATCAAGAGAATATTGATCAGATGCTACAATGCCTATGTCGATGTACGGGAAAGTAGGCTCGTTTAGTTCTTGACAGAACTTCTTGTTTAACACTTAAGGCAACTACTAAGAAATTTACACGTAAAAGGAAGTAGTGTGGGGTCCATACCAGATTTTTTTTTTTTTGCGATCACAATACTTCCTTTACTACGTAAAAGGAAGTAAAAAGAAATGAATAGGAAAAAAATACATGTTTTAAAAATTAGTTTTTAGACCAAAAAACAAATAAATAAACAGGATATAATAACAGATCGGAAGGGATGACTTTAAACTGTCGATCCAACGCAACAAAATAATAGAAGATATAAATTCAAAATTAAATTCCTGTTTAAACTCAAAACCTGGATCATTAAGGCAATGGATCACAAATGAATAAACCGAGCATATCCGGCCAAAGGCCAACCCACGTAATATCGCCCTCATATGACAAACCGTGCATAACGGATCGCTAGCGATATATCATTGAGAGGGGAAATTTCATTTTCTCAACCCCAATTTTTTCCCACCCCGTCTTTCTCATAAGCCGGGAAACAAATTTAAGGGAATTTTTAAAACTCTAAAATGGATTTTATAACGGTATCTTCTTTCTTTTTAACCGGAAGGGGAAACATCCATAACTTGATTGCAACAACAAATCATGTCACTTTTTTTTTCTTGTTTAATGCACAAATATCTATATATTTTCCACTGCTATATATTAAACTTTTTCTTTCCCTGATGTACTGGAAAAGATATGACTACAATACATTTTTCATATTCATCGAATTTAGTGATATTTCTTCAAAATAATTTTTACCAGCAAGAGTTTTAAATATTTTTGTCCAGCTTGAACTATTTATAAAAATCAATTTACAGATTTCGTAAATTGATTTTTAACCGACTTCAACAAAGGAGGAGGTTATACAATTCGTCGGAGAATTTTTTTTTTTTTTCGGTATGTTCCAAGATTACTCGAAGACGCCTGGACCGATTTCAAAAATTCTTTTTTTGTTAGAAAGGTCTTTCTTTCCGATTGGTCCCATCCTCTCGTAGTCCGGGTTCGATAACGGGAACCTGCAGAAATCTTTCGAAAAAGAAATTGGGATCACAGTAATCGTAATAATGACCATTTTGAACGCCAGGCTTCTCTGGATTGCATAAT